>JAFFZR010010387.1:0-10487 GCA_018397195.1 Lethrus apterus | reverse complement strand
CAAGGTACTTAAACTTTGTCCATTTAACCAAGTTTGTATTTCTTTAAATAAAAAAGTTAGCTGTTGTAGAATAATTCGTGAACACCCAGAATGTAAGAAATTATTATTTTTTTTTAACTTCTTAACTAGCGATTCTAGAGAAAAATTGTTTCATAATTACTTATAGCAGGCGATCAGAGCAACTTTAAAAATAAAAATATACAGGGTGTTTAATTTAAAAAAATTAATCTTTATGCTTGTATCTTAGCAACGCGAAATGCGCATTGCAAGGTACTTAAACTTTGTCCATTTAACCAAGTTTGTATCTCTTTAAATAAAAAAGTTAGCTATTGTAGAATGTTCCCATGAACAGACTGTATATTAAGATAATAGATTTAGCCACCCTTGTGGGTGGATCTAGATATAACTGTTTGTCTCATATTATTTTCTTGTTTTTTATGAAAGGAAAACAATGCCCCAAGCATATAAGGTGAGCTGTTTTTGCTGCGTCGATGTCAAGAAGATTGTTTCAAATAGCAATCCTTATTTTTTATTAAAATTTTGATCTTTGTATTAAAAATAAATGTAAATTTACCAACGTATGAATTAAGGAAAATTTAAAAATGTCAACATTTAATTCTTTCATTTGAAA
Source organism: Lethrus apterus (assembly GCA_018397195.1). Lineage (NCBI taxonomy): Eukaryota > Metazoa > Arthropoda > Insecta > Coleoptera > Geotrupidae > Lethrus > Lethrus apterus. The sequence goes on along the minus strand of JAFFZR010010387.1, from coordinate 9,856 downwards.
TAAGCTAGGTATTTTGCTACTTTATAGCAACATTTGTTATTTATTTAACCAATTTACACTAAAGAGAGTTTTCCGTACTTTTTATTTTAGTGAATAAAATATATAATGACATACATCAATTTGAGGTATGAATACAATATTGAGTCTCACATAATTAAATCGATAAATCAAACACCATTATCATTCAATTACAGACCGCCGAACATAATTAATGTAAAGACAATTAGCACTCAGCTGTTTACCAGACAAATATTATCTATCCATGCATACAATCGTATCACCGTGTACATATCTTTTACATTTAACAGGTAGTTATTACGAATCTCAGAGAATGGAACTTTCTTAAATCGCACCTTTTCCATATGGAATCATTCCTTGAATATTATCGATCTTTGTTGTGAATTCCGGACTTCCGGTGAAAGGTAAAAATACGCATACACATAATATGAGTATAGGGAAATATAGCAGTCGTACCGGGAACATTGTAATAGCTAGTTACCATTCTATTTATAGTTTTTAATATCGAAACATACATGATTTTATTACAATAATATTATTTTACGAACTGATATAACATAAAATTTAGTTGCTTCTTTATGCAACACAAAACTTGTTTATAATGTTTATATTCAATATCACGGAGTACTTAATGATATTTATATGCATAACAGAATAAAATGGCATAATTACTCAAATATTATGCAAAATTAGTACTCGTGATTTATAAAGTTATTAATTTATACAGATTTTTCACTTTCAGTAATTGTTAAAATTCATATAGTGTAATCAAGAATACCTGTGGGGTTACAAATAAATAAAAATTCCTTAAAGCCCCGCTTTGTGCTCTTATCAAAAGTGAGAAGTGAATAAATATAATGGATTGTACTAAGCGGTATACAAAAATGTCTATACTACTTTCGTAAATTCGGAGGAGTAAATTAAAATTCTCACTTAAAAACTCGCACACTGATTGGCTACTTGCGAGACACGTTTACACAATGCAAATTGCCGTATTCGCAACCAGATTTCCGGTATTGTTTACATGTGTGACAGTTGACAGGTGTCGATTTTAAAGTATTTAAAGTCATTTATTGCGTATAAACAATATAAAAAACAGTTCTTTATAGAAGTGAAGTGCAGCAAGGTGAATTAATCACTTCAATTTATGTATTCAAATCCGGGGACAAGTACTGTAGTTTCACCGCCAAGGAAACACATGTTTGGGGCATTTATCAATAAACTTAGATTGAACAAGATTTTTGTTTCTCCAAATTATTTGATTGGTAAATAGTAGTAAATAGTTATTAATAAAAAAAAATAAATTTGTTTAGAAATTAAAAATTTATTACATTTTATCCTTTAAAAGTGATGCAGATATTCAAAAGAAAGTGTGTATTTTATTAATTTTTTATAATGAAAGATAGGAGAAATACACAAAGTGTAACAGACAATTGCACGTAATAGCAGCTAACAATAACCGAACAAAAGTAAAATTGGACGACTAAATAATACGATCAGTATTGACCAACTAACGGTAAGTTCGAAAATTGTTCCAGTGTAATTCTGGCTTATGTATTTAGTCCTCCGAATTTACGAACATAGCATAGGTACGTTCAGATATACCCTAACAAATAAACTCATTATTTTCAAATATTTTTTGAAAATCCTTATAGCGAATCAATCCCATATCTTTCAAAACTGATTGAATATTTTTTTATCTCCATTTATTGAGCATTCAAGTTCCGCAAAGTCTCATATAACGTAGACCAAGGGTTCTTAAACTTATGTAGGCCGAGGACCCTCTCTTGAACAACATTTTTTTGCGGACCACATTCCAACCCTAGGCATTTTACGTCGTTGTTGACACTAAATTTCTGGCTCAATAATCTCATAGGCACTACTAATTTTTAAGCAATATGATATACAAATTTAAAAAAATACATAAAAATTATATAAAAATCACAGAACGTAATAATAATAGGTTCATGTTTTATTTATTGCCTTAAAAATATATTTTTTATTGCTCCGCGCTTCTTGACTTTTCATCGTCTTCTTGAACAGTTTTCAACCATTTTTTATAATTTCACGGACCCCCGGTAATGGTTCGCGGACCACAGTTTAAGAACCTATGACCTAGACGAAGAAATTCCTCCAATATTCATCAGCTTCTCTTCATCTTCATTTTTTTCTGTTATCGATTTTTTGATCTGTGGTTTTTTTCTGTGGATCTTAATTCATAGACTATTGTATCAAATGTATACCGAAATTATTTCAATCTCTTGCATGTATAATTCCTGTAAGACGACATTTTTTAGTATACGTTGTAAAGAGACTCTTACCAAAACAAGGAAATAAAATAAAATGTTTGGTGTCAAAAGTACACTACATTAACCAGTGCAGTCTGAATGCTCTGTAGGTTTTATTGATAATAACATCGGCATGAACTGAAAACAAATTACTTTTACAGTTTACATATTTACCCAGCGTGATCGTTTAAACGAACGAGCATTTTGTACCATTTGTTTGGTACAAATGGTCTGTTTGTGTATAAATGCATTAAATTAATTAGGAGGGCGCCACGTTCATTTATGGATGTAAACAGAGTAACAAATTAAAAATGTAATAAAGGCGATATCGCAAAAGATATTACATTATCGGAGCGATGCACGCAAATGTTTGACGACTCATCTGGATGTGAAATAGAATAATATAAATAAATTTAGAGATTCTATGTATTGATAATCACGTGTGCCAACAACGTGATTGTCGTTGTCATTTCTACGGTCGTTTGTTAATCTTATATAAGATGTAGTAACTGTAGAACAATATACGTTAACTGTCATAAAAATAAACAACGACATTTAGGAACGTCAATTGCAAAAGTTCTAGTGTAATCATTAAATTCGTAGCGACAAAGAGCAAAATATCAATTTCGTTCACACCATATCCATTACATTGCAATGATGGATTGCAAAATTGAACTAAATAGAGAATTAGAAGCGATCCGTGATGCAGATTGTAGACTGGACGAAAGAATGCGAAAGATAGATAAACGACTTGATCAGTTATCAAAGAAAATTAAAAGGACTGTGTACGAATTCAAGAAAGCTTATAAGAAAGAAAAATTAACAAAAGAAAGCCAAGATCGAATGCAGTGCGAGATTTCTAGACTAAAAGATGAACTGAAGAGAGCGGAACGGTATTTGCGTAGATGTAATTGCCAACATATACAGATAGGGAAACAATTAAAGAATTTTGATCGACTCGTAAAACATTTGTCATGTATAACAATAATTTTGTAATTTTGTAAAGCAAAATAACTTTTGCTATAACAACGTGTTTTTTTTTGCTGTTGTCTTTAGCAGTTAATTTTATAACAAATAATTTCATTTTCTCTATGTTCTAAAATTGATGTATATTTTCCAATTCCTACGTAAATGTATCAAAAAATATCCACTTTTACATATGTATTATATTTTGATATTATATTTTATATATTTTTTCATTATAATTTAAAATATGTACATTGTTTTTTTATTTAAAATGCACTACTAAAGAGTATGTGATGTAAATATTAAACAATCATTAAAAAAATCTTATAATCAGTATAATCGACTTAAAGCTTAATCCAAAAATATCTTTAGAAAATGCATGCCGTTATTTAGAATGCGTATGATCTCAAGAGGAATAATAAGTATACGGTTTATATCAAACGAAAGTACATAAGGACAACTGAAATAAAGACTGACTTTTAAGATGATCATTTAATGTTAAATGATTTTAGCGAGCGAAAAAAATATCAAATGTTCTGTCATACGTTTTAATTGTAATGTCGTAAAATGTTATGAGGTATTTTCTGATAAATTGCTCATTAAGTTAATGTACTCTAAATGTGCAGTTTAAAGTTTGAAATTGCGCACATAAAACCCATTAATATCTGATAAACTTTTATGTCATTTTCATGATTTAACAGTAAATTGAAGCATTATATAGATAGATATGGCAGTTTCAAGATTTATAATACAATGAACACCTCTAATGGATATTTCTTAAAGATAGTAAATTTTAAACAATGGATTTATATATTATTCGTTGTTCATAATTTTTCTAATTAGTTGCTCCATATTGTACTGATCCATGATTTTAAAGCTGTTTATTTAGTTTGGTTTGAAATTATGCGGATTCTTTCTGTGGATATTGGCCATTCTAGCCAGTAGGAAGACTTATTGGTAAGAAAATATCAAAGTCTTGCACTACTTAAATAAATTTTGAAATATGTAATCAATTAAAAATGATCTTCGCTGGAATAGACTTTTAACATCTGTAAGGCGGTCTTGGCTGCAACCAAATCCCTTCCTCTCAGTCCTAATACACTGACTTCATTTTGCAAACCAATTTGTTCTTCTAAATGAGAATTTATATCTTTTTAACACAAATAATTTAATCTAGTATGCCTTTTTCTTCAACAGTATAAACTATCAACTATTTATCTGTAGCTAAATTTTTCCATAATTTTTTTTTTTTTGTTTATCTACTTCGATTGTTTGTGCATAAGGCTTTATTAGAAAGAACTCAAACTCAAAACTATTTAGTTTCTAAAGAAGTGATTCAGAAGTAGTAGAAAAGAATTGACTGTAAGTGAATATAAAGAAAGCTAAACAATAAAAAATTTGTAGGAAAAAAACTAAACGTAGTTTAGATAAAACGGAGAAACTAAGAATTTAGAAGAAATTTTTGGTAGGATGAAAAGGTGTAGAAGTGAGATCAAGTGGCAGATATATTCAGTTCCTTTTAGGGAGTTAACTGAACTAGCAAGTGTGAAATAAAAAATGACAATTGAAGAAAGTAGAAGAATGGAACTTGTGGAAAATTGGGGAAATAATATTTATTTTAATATGTGGAAATGATATTAACTATTATGTCATATATTGTATGTGATGTCTTTCATACATTAGTGTTCTTTGATTTACAAACTTATAATAGTCATATATTAAATTAAGCGACGTAATAAGTAAGTCAAAGAAGGTTTTGTTTTTAAGACTGACTCCTTTAATAGTTTAATTAAATTTAAATGTCTATATTACAAATAAAAACTGTAGCAGTGAATTACTCAACGAATAATGAATATTATGTCATTCAACTAACACATAAAATTGTATTAAATTATTTTCTTAGTTATTAACCGAATATCATAATTATATCACAGATTTATGTAAATTAATTGCATTTATTTAGGAGAATATGAATTACGTTACAACTGGATTAAGGTGTTGTGGATACCATTAGCATGCTTTTAGACCAGTGTATATTTACATTATGAAATATGCTAACGTTTATCTTAACTATTATAATAAGTATGTGTAATGTCAAATAAATAAATAATTTATGTGTTGATCGATTTTTTTGTTGAGCGATGTTATTAGTCGTAAATTTAGTCTCCGTTACAGCTTCCATATTACAATTTTATATTTTATTTGATCGAAGTCGGAAGTGATTCGTTGCTCTTTATTTGAAGTCTATTGTGCGTTCCCTCTTACGTCAGACCAGTCTGGGATTTCTTTGATGCTCATATTATACTCATGGAATTTTGTATATATTTTTTATAACTTCGTAAAAGATTGATACATTTTAAATTAAAACGATGTTATTTATAGAAATAAGTTGAAATAACCTTATTAATGTGTAATATACGGAAATTTATTTATACGTCATACAAATAATCAATTAAGTTTAGAATTAAAAAATATATACAGGTGTTTAGTAAACGTGCGGCAAAAATTCACGGGGTTGTTTCTTAGGCTAGTTTAACAGCTTTATTTCGAAGATACAGGGTAATAGTTTGAAAACACCATTAGTTTAACTGTTTCATACGTTGTAGGTTACGTTTTCATACGTTTCTTTTTCTGTGTTTGAAGTTGTCAAAATTGATTGCGTCTCGTATTTTCTTTTGATAATTAAACTTTTGTTAGTGACGTTATCCAATATGAATCGCTATACGAATGCCGTGGTGACTGATATTATGCATATGGAATCTTTACACGTAATAGTAAGTAATAATATATTTAAAAGCTTTGAATCTTTGAATCTTCGAAACAAAGCTTCTTTCCGAAAATTTTCCTCGGACAAAAAGTCTTAAAATAGCCTACGGAATAACCCCCGCATGTTTAGTAAACAACCTGTATGTGGTGTAAATATGATTAAAATATTTTGTACTTAACGTTGTAAAAATGGCAATTGAAAATAAAGGCATGAAAAACTAAATCGCATAGGGACGAGTAGACAATAATTTATTGATCATCTCAAGAATTAGCATATCTCTAATTGTAATTTAGATGAGACGCGGTCAATGAACATTTCAGACAAAAGAATTGAAACTTCAACTTTCCATTAAATTTAACAAACCGATTAGGACCAATATTCATACATTCAGTTTGAGGGTTTTTCAATCAACCATTAACACAAAATTCCGACCACAATGGGCTTTATCGTCCAAGAAGCCAAAGGTAAAAAGAAAAAGTGTAGAATATTTTATTTACCTTTACTTTACTATTAATATGTAAAGTAGGGGTTCACAAAGTGCAACCCGCCACTTGCCATTGCCGCAACTGAATTTAAAGAAAAATTTTAAAAATTGGAAAATCAGTTTCCTTAACGAATATTTTAATATTTGAATCAGCGTATCCTTCATCTTTGTTTATAATTACACTTATCTTTTAACTCTTTAATTTCAAACATACTCAACCAAGAATTTGACACTAATAATCTATGTTTATAGTGTATATACTATAGTATGTAAGTTTCGATTGCGGAGTGAACTCAACCTTGGAGATTGTTAAAATATATCAATAGGTATATCTTGCACTAACACGAATCCACCTTGGATGCCCACAAACAGAACCGACGTTATCATAATCACATTCTATCGTTGCATCAAAATTTAAATTGTCATTTACATACCGTGCGAATTTAATGACATTTACAGAATCACTATTATACTACATAAACAGTCTATGAATTTTCGCTTTTGGAAGCATAACTTTTTTTCTGAAATTCGCTTTCACTGAATTATCGAGAATTTTAAAAACAAAATAACAACACTAAAAGAATAAGAATGAAACCAAATTTACCTAGAAAAATAACATAAGATCTGCGTTTTTTTTTTTTTACTCACATCCACATAAAGAAAATAATGAATGCAAAATTTTAAAAGGAAATTACAGTACGTGACACATTCGTAATAAACATTTGACAAGCAAGAGTAATTGGTAAGGAAAGGACACGTGGGTTAATAATATGAAATAATATACAGTAATAATAATTTAAATAAAAAAAAAAATGAAACACAGTGTAGTAAATAAATATTAATATTTGTCAAATAATGTATTCCATAGATGAAGTAAATATCTAATGGCAAAGCCCACAATTAAGAAATTTATTGTCGATAATTTCAGGACCCAAAAGTAGATGTCGATGGATAATGTCAAAACACCAAAGCGAAATGAAAAACCAAGTGTAATAACGATTTTCAAAATAATGTACATCCCAATGTAATGAATGCGAAATTGTGAAAGGTTACATTTTCAGTAGGTACCCACATTTTGCAAGTGCAGTTTTATACTCTGAAGTTCCGCCATTTATTAATCGGAATTTGTGTTTTTAATTGTATGTATTTAGTAATTTTTTTAGTAATTCTTGAACAAACATTAATTTAAACAGAAAGCGAAAATCGTTTAGTTTCCTCGATGGAAAATGAGCACATACATGAACACATAAATAATGAAAATTATAGAAGAAATTTATTCACTGTGTAAATGATAAAATTATACATTCTAATGATAACCTTCGATTTTTAACGATTAATTCATTTTGCACGTGATTACTGTAATGTTATAAAAATGCAAAATGTTTGTTATATTAAGATTTCTTACGGTCAGTAAATGCGCTTTAAGTTTTACATTCCGACGTTTGCAATAACAGAAGTTCACCCACCGTTATTGTTCGATTATGAAAATAAATGTAACGGTGCAAGGCGCTACATAAAACGAAATGCAAATCAGTTAGTTTTTAGTTATATTTTGTTTTGATTAATTATGTTTGAAATATTCTTTCCGTATTAGAGTAATTTTCTTTGCCTGGAATGACAAAATAGGGTCTTCAAGTTACTAACTTTTATCAACATTAGCCATAAGAAATTTCAAAATGTCTATAGAAAGTATTTTTCGTCCAATGCAGAAATTATTCTGAAAAAAAAAATGTCACTGAAAGTTATAAACAAAAACACAATACCTATCAACGTTCAACTAAAAAAAAATTGAAGAAAGCTTGGGAACAATACATACAAAAATTTATTTATGATGTTTTAAAGCTTCGGAACGCAGAATCATAAATATATTGATGTGAATTGTGGCATTGCATAATTGTTATTAACGACTTTCGTTTTGAATGGGCTTCGTGATAAACATAGTTATAATTTTTAATTAACAGAAATAACAATTTACAAATAGAAAAGAGCGTGATTTGAGCACAAAACTTTGTATTACATGTAACGCTATGCAAAACTGTAATAATTATAAAACTCAGAGATCCAAAAACTCTTGCACTTTCTTTCATTTCTTATACCTTTTTATTTAGTCACATTGCATAAATGTCAAATCAATAACACCGATTAGTGACGCCATCGACTTTCTTAATATAACGATTTACATTTCATTAGAGAAGCTGCGTTCAAAACGCATTTGATTTTTTACAATCTTATTGCAATATGTACTAGAAAAAAATTAAAAAATATATGTAATATAAAAAAATATAATTAAATAATGGAAATATATAGTGGAAAAGCAAACTAAATCATAGCATTATAAAAGGAATCTAAAACAAATTTCGTACTAGTAACACAAAGAATAATAGAAATATATAAACTGTTAGTAAGTAGGGCATTTTTAAACGTTTTAAATTGGTCTGCATGTGTCTTATATGTATAAATATAATTATACAACAAAATGAAAGGAAATGGCAAGTATAATTAGTTTCTTGCGTAACTTGCAAAATATTTAAAAAAAAAAAACATTAAAATTTTACTTTCTAATATTTTTTGTCTAAAAGTTATAGTTGCGGCAAAAATTTAAAAAATACGAATATACAGTGTGTCCCAGATCGAGTGGGATTGCATGGGTAACTTTCTTATCATTCAAGATGGAGATTTGGTTAAATGGGCAATGTTTTGTCGTTTTAGATGCTGATTAAAAATCTGTTTGAAAAAGTTCAAAATGTCGAACCCGTGAGAAGTTATTTTAAAAAAACTAAAAACTGTCATTTTCTTGTATGTCAAATATCTTCGTAAGTATAAAAGATACGAAAAAAAGTTTCATATGAAAGTCAATGTATTCGATGAGACCAATTTAAAATTGGTGTCGAACGAAAATTCAAGATGGCTGCTTTCGTAGTAGTCGTATTTCCTTAAGTTAAATGGGCGCCATATTGAATTTTTAGGTTACCCAATGGAATTTTTTATTCTCCTTTCAACGATGTAAGACAACCTATGATTGAATAAAAAATACCAGTAAAATTAATTGTTTTTACATTTTAATCAAGTAGGCTTACATGGATTCAAACAAAATTTATTTAAGAAAACAAATCTTAATTCTAATAAATCACATGAAATGTTCAAAATGCTGGCCATTCTTAGCTAAACATAATTGACACCGTTTGACGACACTTCGTGTTACTTTAGCAACGTATTTCGATTAATACTAGCACACGCTTCTAGTACTGCTTCGCGCAGTTCCTGGACATTATTGTAGCTGTATTTACTTCCATATACTTTATTCTTTAACTTAGGTACCTCACAGAAAAAAGT
>JAFFZR010010386.1:0-10558 GCA_018397195.1 Lethrus apterus | reverse complement strand
TCTATTAGTGAATGAAGAAGTCCTTTCATTGGATTCTCATTTTTATCATCTATTTCTCAATAAAAGTATAAAAATGATTGCAATTAACAATTATCGATTATTGTAGCTTCAGATAGTAGGACAGATCCTAATGAAAGATAAGAAGTCTACTAGTTAAAAAAAACCGTTGAGACCCATTGTGAGCAGATGTGGATCGCCGAAGTACCTACGAGCTGGCAAAACACGAAGAGAAAAAACTACAACAATATCAACTAGAATCTTTGTGAAGAATTCTGAATATTCGAACATTTGTGTGGAAATTCTACAGCAGCATGAAATAAGCAGTGAGCACTTTTTAGTGAGGTTCGACGTTGAATCGCGCTTGACCAACGTCCCAGTGGAGAAAGCTTTACATATCATCGGAGAAGAATTATTTCAACTAGGTTTTTTTCTAACATTGTTGCCAACATATTTTTTCAATTTCGAGTATATTTTACCCATTATATTTCCCATTACATTTCCATTTACTAAAAAAAAATCTAAATACACTCTGAATACATAAATATATTATAATTGATTGATTCCAACAAAGAAATTGAGCATACATAATGAACAGATACGAATCTATGGAAAGCGAGTACTTTTGCGTCGTGTTTACAAATGAAACGATGCGTTAAAATTGATGATCTCGGTTGAAGTTGTCTGGCGAGTTCATTTCACAAAGAAAATAAATACTAAAAGAATGATAATCTAAAATTTCCCTCCGTTTTTATCGAATTAGCGCACTGAAAGGAGAGAAAACGTTTGCTAAATCTTTATCAACCGCAGAGAGCGCGCCTGATGATTTATGGATTGCATTCATCCGGACCGAGAGCGAGAAAACGAGAGGAAGAAAGCAGTCAACGAATTTCGCGTCGAGATTATACGACGGACGGTGAATGTTCACAATGAATCAATTTCTTTCTATTACGAGACGTCTTCATAGGGAACCGGGGAGTTGTAATTATATCGGTGTAAATCTTCGAACCACCTGACGCCAGCGATGCGGGAACCATTTGAATTAAGAATACTCCCCAATTTTACTAAATAACCCTCCTTAATGTCTTCACTTTTGATGAAGCTGCAAATGTTAAATACACCCTCTGTATAAGGCAACGCACAAAAAGAATAAGACAATAGATTCCATTAATGTAACATTTATTTTCATTTAAAATTTAGAATCTGCATTATTAGTCATTTCACTAAAAATAATATACACTATTCCTTTAAAAAACATTACATCAAAGAACACAAAAATACAAGCTTATAGATATCTGAAAAATTATAAATTCAGTCTGATTGCTGGAAGATACAGTTTCGAAATCATTGCTGACGACGGCTATAGTGCGTGATCTGTAAATTATTATTATTATTATTACAAAAAAATCATAAAATATCCTCTTCATTTTTGATAAAAGTCAAGGTTAGATGCATGATATTTCTAACAACATCTCTCTTTGGAATTTTGTGACTTTAAAGTTGAAATTTCATGTATTTTTAAATTATTTTTAGTAAAACAGTTTTGAATGATAAACTAATAAATTTGGTAACAAATTTGTCACATGTTTTGTGGATGTGCGTTTGATGTGCATTGGAATAAAGGAAAGGTCTAAAATATGATCACTGTTGTTGGAAAATTACATTGCTCTATTAGCAAAGAATGATGAAGGAATAGTGAAATGTTGAAAAAATGGTTAGTTGCTTAGATACTGCGATGTTGATGGAGCATATAGGGAAAAAGAAGAAAAAAGTTTGAAAAAACGTCGATGTTTTCATCTAAAGACTTTCTGAAAAGTTTTAAATATTTAAAGATATCTTAATCAGATTGTTAGATTATCAGCATTATAAGTGAAAACGTGTATGCAAAACGTAACCATAGTCGAGTATTTACCATGTTTATGTTGAGAACGGGCGTCCTACGAGCTTACAGCCTAAGTAAGCGCCTCCGGCGTCGTGCTAAGAGCAACACAACCGATTCGGTCCGGGGTCGAGATGCCGTAATCCAAACAACCGAAGGCGATGTGATTCCAATGCTACTACGCTTTAGAACAATCGACCAGTCAAGTGCTCATTAGCGAAGGGAACCACGAGAGTGCGCATACTAAACCGCGCGAAAAAAAAACAACCTCGACGGCCGCAAGAAACCGCGGCGTTAAAGTCGATCGTGTCTAGCGCGGATCGGCGGCGGTTTTTCCGGTGATTTGGCGCGCGCCTATGTTTCGATTTCGGCGAACGATCTGGCCCGCTGTAGAGTTATTACGGAATCCCCCACACACATTACAAGATTAATTTCTTTTCGGTCCAATAATTCAATTAATTCAAAGCTGTGCCGGCGATGTTATGTTAAGTAAACTCGCGCAGAGCTTAGAGTAACTAGTTTTGGAATTAGCACTTCCTTCTCGATGGATGCGGTCGTGTTACCGTCATGGTTACCTATCGCTGTTTGTTTATAAATCCTTTCATAAGCGCCTATATTACTAATTCCGTTTCGTATACATTTCTTATTTATTTATTATTATTTATTATTTCTTTATAATTTATTATTATTTATTATTTCTTTATTATTTATTATTTATTATTAATTACATACTAGAGAAGAGATTTTAATAATTGGGGATTATCATCTTCAATATTATTTGCTTTGTTTTTTTTTTTTAGTACTTGATGCAAATTAATTTGAAAAACATACTTTATATTAATAATTAAAATTTTCTTATTATGCGTGTCATTCAGCGATTAGATTTTTTTTTCATGCAAATTATTTCAATTAATCCTTCTTACTAATTGCACCTTTTTAGAACATTAATTCGGCAAGTAATTATTTTTATAATCCAGATACGTAATTAATTTATTAATAATCATGCTTTTATGACAGTGAACGGAAATGTTATAAAATAAACAAGGTTGTAATGATTTTGTATTCTTCCTTAGAGGCTTGTTTGATTGATGATGATTATGCATAAAATTGAAAACACGTCTCACTATACAAATGTTATTTTAACAGTATTGACAATATAAAATTTATGTCTATTTAATTTCAGAAAAAAATGGAAAATAATTTTGCTTTTTTTGAAGAAAGGAATAAAAAAATAAGATTTGTAATACACGTGGGAATAAATTTTTACATTTTAGAAGAAATCTTTGAATACAATTACCACCTTTTCTGTTCAGTAGGAAACGAACAAATATTTGTTTTCAAATGGGTCATTTGCTGGGTCATTTTCCACAAAAATTTGTTTTAAATAAATTAAAAAAAAAGATAAAACCAAAATTCTTCGGGAAATAATAATGATGTAGAGTTTATCGACCGAGTTTTTGGTGAAGATACTTAATTTCCATTCATTTTAAGTTTGATTTTCTTTGGTTTTCGACATTGTGTCTAAAACGCCGTTCAGTTGAGCGTTGCCATGACCAGGGGCGTGCGGTCGCTCCAGGCAACTCAGGTATGAGGGTGAAGGTGCCGGCTAGATATTTTGCTATTTGTCTCTTATTTGCATGAATTTTATTTTTATAACGAAACGAAGGATGAGAAATACATTCAAATTATCGACAATGTTGTAAGACGCCCTATGATGGTGTTTACTGAGCAAAGTAACAATTAGTATTTTTATGGAATTCATCCTTGTGGTAAATATTTCCGCCGAAGGACTAACTGAAAAAATCTTGAAGCGTTATACGGCAAACAAATTCCCATTGAAGATATGAAGGGACAGGGCTATGATAATGGCAAATATGAAAGGTAAAAGAGTTGGTGGCTAAAGCAGAATTTTGCACGAGTCACATTTTTTCCTTATGTCGCTATCTCCCAATTCTTCTTTTATTCCCCATATCTCCACTCCATACATAAAAATGCTCCTAATGCAGCACTTCCAGATAGTCATTTTTTCCTCAAATTGTGCTCCCGAACCTTTTCCCAGCAACTTACTGAATCCTGTTTCTGCCTTCTTTGTTTTTTTCTTAAATATCTCCCAACTGTTGTTCTGTTTTATGACTAAAGCGCGGACACTGACACACATGTTCAAAAATATAAAATGAAGGCGGCACATCAATAAAATAAATGAAATTTTACGTGTTAAAATATTTTGCCACAAAAAGTTTTAGGCCTCGAACAGGTATTGGGCTATTTTACAGTCGCCGCGATGAATACTCCTCGTATTATTACTGAAATCGCACTTGGAATTGCACTGGTAAACTAGCCTCCTTTCCATTCTACCTTGACTAATCTTTTTCTTCCTCCTCCCTTTCTAGCTGTCATTAGCTTCGTCTTCTTTGTGTTTAGGCCCCTCCTACTTTTTTGTGTTAAAAAGGTAAAAAGCAATTTATTGTTTTTTCCACTTTTTTATTTTTTTCCTTAAATTGTCTTAGCCAACCCAGCAACCTTCTTTTTTCGATGTTTTGAATTAAAGTTTCTAATATTTCTTCCATTTTCTTGTAACATCTCGGTAAAACTACTTTCTTCATTGAGAAATAAATATTAAATAGCAAGAATCATAGTGAAACGCAGAAATTATTGCTAAGCAAAATTTTCATGGGATTTTCTATAATAATTAACTCTTCGAGATATTTATTTATAAAAGGTTGGAGATAACTCACACCTGTAAAGAAAAAACTTTTTGTTAGCAATTATCTTTTTAAACAAACTTTTACAATTTTGTTAAATCTTTTGAAACCATTTTTCGTAATCATTATTTTTCAATATCGAACGTCAACGCAAAAAATTTGAGTTGTCGAATAAGTTCAAAAATTGTAAATTAAATTGCAAAAAAGAAAATGTTATTGAGATCGATGTGAGAGAACAGGTTATAAATTTTTTTTTAAACTTAACAACAAACTAAAAAAAAATGAAACCAAAATGTTTATTTCTTGTATACATCTTCGTAAACCCGTTACGTTGTAGTAGCTGTAACACGTTTTACTCTCACTTTTAATTCACTTGCCCCAAAGGCAAATTTATTGAAATTTTCACCTCATCATTCACCGTGTTGTAACTATACGTCTATGCCGAATAAGATGTATTTAACTTCACCGTAAGTACCATGGACGATTTGTTAATAATTGAATAACTCTTTACATTTTTAGATATTTAGCTTGCAAATTATATACAAACAAGTATGCGCTGTAATTGGTTTTGTACGTCGGTTGTAATCGTGTAATTGGAACAATTCAAGTTTGTAATTAAAAAACGTTGTCCTAGATAACAACTTTAACATTAAAAGTTATGTCAATCTAATCATTGCACGTTCGTGTTTTTTAATTGTTTGGATAATTTTACTATAATTAAATAATTGTGAGCTGTTTTTTTTTTCTCCGTATGGAAAGAAATATAAACGCTAAAAAGCTCGTTATAGGTTAATTTCCAGTCAAACCTAATTCATATATTTCGATCCGAACCAATCAAACTCATTTCCGCTCAAAGCCATGTTATAAAAAATTGTTAATAATTTGGAGAAAATCATAATTTCGTAAATTATCAAGCAATTTATTACAGATCAATTGAAAAATTTTTAAATTTCTTTGTAAAATTGAAATATGTAAATAGTGTACACAAAAGTTAAATCTAGTTGTAATTACAAATTTAGGGGAAATAACCACAGGGTAATTTCTCACGTGATCTCCCTTCAAGAAACCATTTACTTATTGTATAATTTTTGTACAGATTGTAAATAAAATGGATTGCAAAAAAATATGTAGGTATGAAGTTTTTACATATTGATGACACAATTATAACATTGAGAGGGCTGTAAATACTTCTTGGGCGTTCTATACGTACAGAAAAAAAAAAAGAAAATTTAACATATTTTTCAGGTATCGAACGATTTCGATCGCAAAAAAAATAAAAAACGAATCGTTTCAATGCGAGTTGTTAAATCTAATACAATGGAAGGTTATCGTTCTTAATATGTAATGTCCGTAAATACAAGTTTCAGAAAAGAGCTGAACGTGGTTCGTTCGAGTTTATGAGTCAGATAGTGCATAGTGTAATTTGCTGTTTGTGCAGACGTTGTTGATCGGGGTCACTGTTTTAACTCTTCCCATTCTTAACGCAAATGATAGGCTCGGCCCGAGTAAAAATAAAAGCGCGCGAATAACGAAAAATAAACAAGTTAAAAGGCAAAAACCGCGATAAATTGTTTGTTCAAATCGAATTATCTCCGGCGAAAAACGTGAATCAAAATACTTATTTATATTATTGAGAGAGTTGAAATTGTGCAATTTTAGTAATTTATAGGACGGTTATGCGGACGTTTATAAATGGTACTTATTACATTGCGCCGTTTCAACTTCGGAGAAAATTACATAAAATTAAAGTATTTACCACACAGTTTCCACAC
Organism: Lethrus apterus; assembly: GCA_018397195.1. NCBI lineage: Eukaryota > Metazoa > Arthropoda > Insecta > Coleoptera > Geotrupidae > Lethrus > Lethrus apterus. Next base: position 4,208 of record JAFFZR010010386.1, on the reverse strand, counting down.
ACACACACACACGTACGTACAGACCGACGTAAAATCGATCGAATGATAATTTTTACCAACGTTGTACGTATAATGGTTGAAATTAATTTCTAATTCAATCCGTCGTCTCCGGTGGATTTTTTTTCTCATTCTATTTGATTTTGCATGCTTTTATAAAAAGCAATTTTGAAACACGTACATAATAATACGGTACGATTGATCGGTTGGGTTTTAAAAATAATAATCCCTCAAAATTGATCTACGGGCTATCTTTCTGGGCATTGTGTTTTAAATTAGTTTAAAATTAGTCGAATATTTTGTTTTTTACTCGGATTTCGGGGTAAACACCTGTTCGCACATTTCGGCTGTGACTATCGAATAAATTAAATACCCCATAATTTAACATCACAATATTACATAGTCCGTTCCTGAATGCTTCTTATTCAAATGAGGGGAAAACGGAAAATGTCGCAGTGTCAATAAATTTTCGACCGACCTGTAATAATACCGTGTATTATAGGTATCGACTTCTAATCAAAATGCAGAATCTAAAATTAGAGATTATTTTGCATAATAACGGTTTTGTACAATGCAAAAGGGATACGATTTTGTAGATATGGAATCGGATCTGTACGCTTGGAATTTAACATTACTATTTGACATTTAATTTGTTAGATGTTGTAGATAGATTTACAATGAGCGCACGGACTTCACTTTTGCAAAAAAAAATGTATATAGAAAGCATTGTAAATAGTGCTGTCATCTGAACATTGTACATTGTATTTAAATCCAAGTGAATATTCAGAATCGATAAGACAATTCGTGAGCCATTAAAATGGATTTGCATATTTGTTTATCAAACAACAATAAATATCTTTTAAAATTTATCGACAATTAAAAACGGTCAATGTAAATCCAGTATCTAATATTGACTTTACAAATAAAAAATATCTTTGAGAATGCCTTAATAATGTAGTAATTATCTACACCTACGGAATTTACAACAATAATAAATATTTAACATTTTATCTTGAAGTCAAATTGAAAATGTTTATAGTTGAAAATATTCAAGTAAAACTGTAGTTTAATACTATGACTATCTAACAGATAATTATATGTACAGTACGCGCCTAAAGTACGGAATAAATTCACTAAAAGCGAAATAAAATATTTTGGGAAAAACTCCCCAAAGAGGTCGATTTTATTTGATAAAGATACACATTTTTGCACGATAGTCGATTTTCAACCATCATTTGTTTTTGAGTAATGACTTCATCAATTTATTTTTAAATGCCAACACCTATTTTTTTAAACAAGGTCATTTTGCAAAACTCTAAATAACTTTCTCCTGTGAGGGTGTCTACTCTGATAATGTTTTTGCTTAGCAACAGAATTTTTGCTTTATTTTAACTGATTTACGGTTTCTCAATTTCAATTGACATTTACTGGAAAATTTTCTTATGTAAAATGGCAACATTTTTATACTGTCGGTTCGGCAATGAAAAAAATCTCTTAAAATCGTAGTAACTCTACAGGTCATGCAGGCCCAAGGGTAGATTTAAAATTATTTTAAATGCTTCTTTGTTTATTGCTTTTCTTTCCCAGTTGTTGACCTTCAGCTTTTTATATGCGTTTTCTTCCTTTTTCTGCTTCTCTTTGCTTCAACATTCTCTAAGTTACTCTTTCATTCGTCATTCTTCTTTGTTTCTTGCTTTTCTTTCCCTGTTGTTGACCTTCAGCTTTTTATGCGCCCTTTCTTCCTTTTTGTCTGCTTCTCTTTGCTTCAACATTCCCTGAGTTACTCTTCCTTTCGGTATTCTTGTCACACCTCCCAGCCATTGAAAAAGCCAAAATTATTCAAAGATCAATAAAAGGTTCTCTCACCAAATCATTGAATCAATAATTGTAGTATATTATTAAAAAAAAAAAATTATTTCAAAACAAATTTCATTGTAATTTTATCTCAGTTGTGAATAAATTCAATTTTTATAGTTTAACTATTGTTAAGTGTATATGTTTATTTAAAAAGAAAAAAGAAAAAAGGAAGAAATTGCCTAGAATTGATAACGCGACGACCACGTTCACTTATTTTTAGGTCAATTTCTAGACAAGGCAAAGAATATAACATAAAACATGACATTTTTTTATTTGATGTTACTTTCTTTTCAAAATACACTCGTCTGTTTATTTTTAAAGATACGATTAAAAATATTGATTAAAATAAGTTAAAATTATGGCGAATTGGCTAATAAATAATTGCACATCTCTGTCAATTAAATGTGTATCGCAAATGCGTATGTAAATTGTGTTTAAAATAAGTTGTTCAGTGTAGGTGGACAAGTAAACGAGTCTACTGTTTCAGATGCCAGTGGCTACTTGTTGTTATTTCGCTACCGCGATCGCCCTCATATTTATTGCATTCTCTAACTAAACAATAAAAGTGTTGATTACACAACGTTATAAAAAAAAATGCAACAATGAAATTACGCCTCGTCGAACTACTTTAACGTCGCATGGATGTAAGACGATCAAAAATTTGCTGTATACGAGACGTTTTATTGAACAAACGTAACGCACCAACTCAATAAAAAATAAAACTGGAAAACGAGCAGTAATCAAATATAATCTAACATTTGTTCGAATGCAACGTTTCAAATGACTATGATATCGCGGCTGTGTGATTAAAGTCAATTTGTAACGACAGCATAATTATTTAATTGATACATTTCGAGTGGAAATGTGCCGACTGCAATAGGAATCAGATCAACATACTTCACATCCTTCAGAATAAAAGCACAAAATGTAATCCAATAAGCTTTTTAAATTTTAAACATAACAGCTTTTATGTACGTACATAAATGCGGCAAAGATTTTTGTACTTTTTGTTAGTTTCTAAATATTATATGTTTATCATAATCGGTAATTTAAAATTGTTATTTAAATCTCCTGAACCAACCCACTATATATTTACATTATGTTACTTCTTTTTTTTAATTTGTTTAATTTATTGTACCAATTTCTATACTTTTTATACTTTGTTAGTGATTTCTAGGAAAAGAGGAAAGATTGGATTATTTTGTTGAACATTCAGCGAGTAAGACAAATAAATCGAACCTAACCGAACTCAATCAAAAAGCACTCAACGTAACCAAAATATTAAAAAAATTGAGAAAAAATATTTCAAACATAAAACTAATTATTTCTTAATATTTTTTCAAAACTACTACATTTCTCTATCATGACGATTTATGACAATTTTAAATTGAAATATGCTGTGAAATATTCAAAGAAATAAATTTTCTTGCAGCAGAAGACACGTAGTATCGTAGGGACGAGAAAAATTTCCAGTCGTTTTTATACTCTAACACATAGGTTCTTAAACTGTGGTCCGCGAACCCCTGGTGGTCCGCGTAACCATTACCGGGGGTCCGCGAAATTATAAAAAAATAGTTGAAAACAGTTCAAGAAGACGATGAAAAGTCAACAAGCGCGGAGCAAAAAAAAAATATTTTTAAGGCAATAAATAAAATATGAACCTATTATTATTATGTTCTGTGATTTTTATATAATTTTATGATTTTTATGTATTTTTTAAAATTTTTATATCATATTGCTTAGTAGTGCCTATGAGATTATAGAGAAGTTAAGTCTCAAGAACGACGTAAAATGCCTAGGGTTGGGATGGGGTCCGCAAAAAAAATGTTGTTCAAAAGGGGTCCTCGGGCTACATAAGTTTAAGAACCCCCTAACAAACAATGACAATTGTATTAATTCATGCTTCCTTCTTCATTTTTCCCTTTTCCTGCAACCGTCTTCTTTCTTCATTCTTCACTCATCTTTCTTCCTTGTTCTTTCTGTCGTCGGCTTTCTGCCTTCTGTCTTCTACATTCGATTTATAAATTTCGAAACATTTTTTTTTCCTGGCGTCTGGTATAATTACAAAATCAAATAAAAATCATTACAATGACTTGCGTTTGGAAAATTAAAAATTTTAATTCACTTTTTTAACTCTTCATTCTGCCAGCAGGTGAAGGCACAGAATTTAAAATATGCACGAAACAACATACTTAAGGATGTAATTTATTCCCGTCACATAACTCTTATTTATAAAGTCTTAAGCATTTACTTTAAAATCAACATCATTCGCATTATGGAACTTCCAAACTTAACACAAAAATCAATAGTAATAATAATAATTTACAAAAATGTTTTTTTTTTAAAGACGTAAC
>JAFFZR010010385.1:0-10619 GCA_018397195.1 Lethrus apterus | reverse complement strand
TTGTTTTATAATTCTACAGTTACCCTGATGAAGCATTGTACTACATGCGAAATATTGGTATTAAATTAAAGAACATAATTTAATTGGTTTTATTGCCGTATTCCCCAACGAAGCTCCAACTTTGTTTGTATTCTAACGGTAACGACTCCGGATCCCTCTATATATATATATATATATATATCTTCTGTATGGTATAGTATAGTACCATAATCTTTTATAAATATCTTTAAAATTTCACGTCACTGTACAATTTTAAAGAAATTCATAAATACAACTCAGTAAATTGTATGCTTGATAAAGACTAAATGTTGAAAACAATATATTAATAAATAAATTCACTTTATGAAAAAAAAACACATCATTTGATTTTATTTATGTACTATTTTTTATACGTATTAAATTAATAAATTAAATTAATATTCTAGTGCTAAAATTGGTGATACTGTAGCTGCTTTAAGAGAAGATAAAACGTGGGCACGAGGAACCATAATTAACATAAAAAATGACGAATACATAACTGCTTTAATAGATTATGGAACTATTATAACAACAAATAGTATTCATCATTTAGATCAGAAGTATCAAGATATTCCAGAATTTACATGTGTATGCAGTCTAGATTCAGAGTCTATGAAGTTGGTGAAAACGGTATGTTTTAATGCATTATTTAATAATTTTTATAATCTTAATATTTTCCAGTATACAAGTGATATTATGTTTACCACAGTAGAGACAAATAAATTGAAATTAGAATTTACAAGTGGTGTTTCTGTTATTGTTGATTGTAAACGATGGGATCCATTCTTAACATCTTCACTTGCATCTTTAGAAGTTCCAGCTCCTGTGTTTACAACTCCACCAACATCAAAAGTCTTAGAACATGGTGAAATAGTATTAATTGTAAATATCGGAAATGAAGGAAAATTATATGTCAGGACAAGGGATTGTAATACTTTGTTCAGGGAAATTTCTCAAGAGATTTCCCAATATAAAGGTGATTATTTATTCATTCTATTTCTTAAAATGAGAAACATTAATTTCTATATTTTTTCAGCACAACCATTAAATGCACAGCCAATCATAAATCAACTTGTTTTGTCATCTAACAACGAAAGTAATGAATTATACAGAGCTGTTGTAAAATCAGTGGATAGGAACTATGCCGAAGTAGAATTTATAGATTTAGGTTATCAAGAAACAGTTCCTTTAAAGAACTTAAAAACTATAAATGAACACTTGGCATGTAAAATGTCTTCATTGATTCTTATTACATTGAAGAATTTTGAATCAAAAGACTTTACAGAAAATGCTTTGGAATTACTTAATGATTATTGCAAACAGAAAACTAAATTTACTGTGGTTAGTTCTTAGTTCCTCTCCTAAAAATAAATTAATTTGTATAATATTTATTATAGGTGGGCAGTGCTGATGAAGGGGTTTTTGAATTGCAAGATAACAATTTGATTAATGTATCCAAAAAGCTGATTTATTTAGATCAACCAAAATATGTTGCTATTATAGGTAAATCGCAATTTTAAACCACCTGTAAAAATACTAAAGAGAGATAATCTTTTGTATTTCAACACTGTTTAATCCTTTCGCTACAAGAGCCGCGTGTTTATGGTCGAACCTATTAATAATAACAACTTTCATATATCTATAACATTTTTTATTAATTCATAATTCAGAGATGTTTGCTGTGATACATAAAATCAAAAAGACTGTATATGTATTTCTTTTTCTTATTGTAAATTTCATTTTTTATATATATTTTTTTATTTTCTATTGTACAGTATTTTATAAAAAAACTTGTTTTATATGTGTTTGTGTATCAACTCAATTACAGTATTTAACTGAAAAGTAATCAAACTAAAGTGAAATTCATAGTTAAACAAAATATTGAAAAAGTAGACTGATATGCGAGAGCCGTTAAAACACGTACAACAGACGAGCCAGCGGAATTAGGCAGCCGTAGCGAAAGGGTTAATGAATTTATATTAAAATTATTATTCTTGAGCATGCAACTAAAAAAAGACTTGATATGTAACAAAAATTATTTATTACGACACGCAGAGATATATAATATATAATTACCTAGCTTACTAAACTAAACTTTATGTTGTATTAGATCAAAACAAAATTTTTTTTTTTCATTTTTATGGCTTATGTATAAAACACTTTCACTTACAATGTAAAAGAATTCCATACATCATCTATTTAATTGCGTAAATTTCTTCCCATCTTCTCTTTCCAATTCTTCAATCTTTCCAAACGTTCTCCAGTCTCGTTCATTATCGTTCTTTATCTTCCTCCTGGTTCAATGCCTCACATCCCGTCCACCAATGCATCCATTTGTCTCTTCCCTCTACATAAAACTTTCATTGCTCTTACTGTTCAAGTATTTATTAGCTCTCTCCTCATTTTGGCACCTAAATCTTGCTACTAGTCCGGTGCCCTCCCATGTCTATATAAGTCCACTCATAATGTATTTTTAAATATTAATACTTTGTTTAATTCATCAACAGATTCATTCCAAGAAATGCCTGAATATGATTTAAAAATTGGAAATAACGACTTGGTATGCTTCTGTGTGGAAAGACTTAATGAAGGAACAGTCGCATTTATGACCAGTGAAAGTAGTATTACAAACAAATTTCTAGAACTTGCAGAAAAAATAGCGGAATATATTGAGATAGATAATGAGGCATATATACCAGTTAATAATGAAATTTGTTTAGCTCAATTTGAAGGTAGGTTTCATGTTTATATATACCATTTGTAACCCACTTGGTAAATAGACCAGACTCATACAATACTGGGGAGATTATTCTCATAGGCGTTACTTTTATTATTTATTATAGGCTATACTTTTTTATGGACAATGTACGATTGAACCTAAACAAATTCTTTTTTTTTTAATTAATAATTCCTTCTCTTTAATCTTTGGTGATATTTCGCGATATTTCGTTAGGTTTTGATGATATTGAAAAATTTAAATGTTTTTCTGAATTTTATTCAAATAGAAATTAATGAATCTATAAGTCTCTAAGCATATTATCAAAAAAAGAAAATGCGAAAATGCTCTCCAGGATGTCAGAATTATTAGAGGAACAGATGTTACATTACAAACCACGTGACATATCTGTTCTGTCATTATCCGTACTTTGAGACAAATCCCGAATGCGGCCCAAACACATAGGAATAAGTAAGAACAGAACAGGCGAACTAATCATAGACCTTTATAAACAAACAACTGATCAACAACAACAAATAATAGAAATATGAAATAAACCTGAAAACCTAAACTTTAATGAATTACATTCATTAAAAAAGAAAAATAAAAAATACCATATAAAATTGAGTACAGAAAATTTTATTCAAAGACTTCAAAACAAAATATCAGTAAATATCACCATAGAGAAAAAATGGGTTAGATTGCATACTTACCAGTGGCGTAGTAGAATAAAAAGGATCTGAGTCGGTTAAATTGTACGTAGTACATAAAGTGTCACCCAGTACATTTATTCCAACAAAATTACTGTGACATATTTGCCTCTTACATATATTATATAATAATTATAGTATAATAATTTATCGTTTAACTTAAACATATATTTTGTATCATGATCAGTCGTTATTTTTGTACTATGAGTCTTGATTTATCCTTTTCTTTTCTTGTAGATGACTGGTATCGTGCGAAAATATGCAAAGCAGATGTTTCAAAAGATGAGTTTGAAGTTTATTACGTGGATTATGGAAATTCGGGCAATGTGACTTCTAAAAATATCAGAAAAATACCAGAAGAGTTTACAAAAGTCCCACCATTTGTTGTTCAATGTGTTTTGGAAGGTTAGTATACATAACAGAATTGATTATCTTTGCCTTTCATTCTGCACCTTTCAAAAATGATTTCTATGTGTAAAAGAAAATGGTATGTTTTAAAAAACGCCGTTAACAAATTTTTAGTAATGCTTTAATCTATTACACTTTATATTAATCATTACTGATGTGTATGATGATTGAGTACTTGATTATTTATCCAATATTATGTATATTTATTATATCAAAATCTGATTTTTAATTTACAGATATTTTGGAAAAAGTAAAGAATGTACAGGTGCTACAGCGTCTTCAAAAGTTGTTAGTAGCTGGAGATTCATATAATGTAAATGTAAAACGTAAGAATAAGAAAATATATCATGTGACAATACCAAATGTGACGAAAATTTTGCAAGCTGAAGGTTTGCTTCAATAATTGCAGCTGTTTGAAATATTTTGTTTTATAGTTATGATTGAGTTGTCTTTTGTAATGATAAGTTTTTTTTATGTTTTTATGTACAACTTTCTTTTTGATGAATGATCTTTTTTTTAAATGTATTTGTATTAGGTTTATTTACAAATGCTCGTAAATAATGGTATTTTAAATTTAAATGTAATTGTTTAGTTACGTTTTTCAATGTGTTTCATTTTTATTACACAAAATATAAATGTATTAGTAACCTAGAATTCATTCTTATTTTAAATTGCTTCATATTGAACCTATTTCTAAGCTTTATATTTTGCGGAAAATTTTAAATCCATACCCTACCTACCCTTGTGTAAATGTGCGCAAATTAAAACATGGTTTGCTTTCCCAATTACTGATAAATTTTTAGGTGTTGATAATAATAAAATGTTAATTTCAAATGTTCTGTGTTTAATATTTTTGAAAGGAAGGAAGACTTTGAAGTAATTTATCTAGCTACAAAATCTATGGAAGAACCATTAAAAACACATTTTTAAAAAAGATTTTGTTTGGCTATTTGGATTTGCAGTGTTGTCGTTTAAAAGTCTTATTTGTTTGTCTGTTCTTTTATCCATTACTTTTCCTTTCAATTTTTATTAAATACATTAAAAAGTTATTTAATTATTACTTGTAAAATAAGCTAGAAGAAATTTAACTTCAAGTTGACGAGGGCTGATTGACTATACGTTTGATATATCAGCCAATAGGCGAATTTACGTAGACCGATGACCGTGAACTAAAAGTTTTGTAATACTTTTGGAAAAAATTTCATAATTACATTCGCAAAAAAATTAATCGATAAAAATTGCAAATTATTGGCAGCGCTGTATATACTGTGGTAATAAAATTCATGATGAAGTTTCCACAGCATTTCATAATTCTGATATAGCGCGACTAATTTTAAACAAGTTTCCTCCGGCCACTCCATGTTACAATTGTCAAAATTATGGAAGTATATATATAAAAAGGAACTATATATTATATTATTTAACAAATGACCAACCACATTCGATTTAGAATATCATAACGTCATATCAATAGTTAGTAAAAGCACAGTATAGGTAAAATGGACCGATGAGAGACCGTAGTATAGCTTGTTTCAAACCAGAACTCTGATGCTTCATCAATACGCAGAAACGAATTCACGTATTTTTCATTTTTAGTTTGCATCACTTGACACATTTTAATCCATGCAGTGGCGTACGAAATTTTTCGTAATTTCCAATTGCTATTTATTTAAGTTTTTGGTAAGTTTTATAGTTTGTAGTTTATGTTTAAATAGTAATTACTTATAGACATTGACTTTTATAGTATACTTATATAAAGGTATTATTTGATAAGTAAATAATTCAATCTTAACTACGCCAATGAACTTGCTTCCACTATTTGCGCAGATCAATTGATGACGCATCTGAGTTTTTAACTTAAATGGGCTCTATGTTATTTCTCTAACTTTATAAGTTGGCAAGTGTTGAAAATATTATTATTTAATATAACTGGCGAATTAAAAAAAAATGGAAAACGAAAAATATGCAAGATCAACGATTTGATACTGTTAATACTTTTATGCAATAATAATTTTAAATCGGTAAAGTAGATGCTTTTAATATCAATCAGTTAATGAAGATGATCAAAATATGTAGATGTCAGCACATGATGCTAGTAAAGCTGGATCAGTGACAAAATGGCAATGGAATGTTGGTGTAAGCAATAACTTTGTGTTATGTTTTCATAACATTTTTTGCGTAACTCTGCAAATCTTAAACCAAAATGAAGTACATTTGATAATCAAAGTGAAGTGCACAGTTCTATGTAGTGCGTGTGTTATTTTTAAGTTAAAATGTCGATTCTTTTTGGATTTATGAACCCTATACTTTAACAATAGGTAACTTAATTCAACATGTCTTATCATTCACCTTTATATATTTTTTATGAATGGCAATTTGATTTATTGATTTAATGTTTATTTAAATATTTATCATAATATTAGCTAATCATTAAACTGCAACAGTCACGCCGTTTTGTCTCTAATGGACAATTTCATAAAGTGAATACATGTAAATAATTTGTTGTACGTAATACAATAGAATATAAGTAATATTAAAAAAAAAAACTGCTTTAATCAGTTTTTATTGGAAACCTTATTAAGACCAAATTTTCTTATTTTTCTTGTACCAAAATAAAAAAATGTGTAAATCAAATGTCATTCTTAAAAATTTTTAAAAGACAACGTGTTTTTTATTTTTCAACCTATAAAAGGATTTGTCTATTTAATTATTTTGGTTATCTTATTCAGGAGCTATCTTACAGTAAACAAACTAATCTTGAGCAAACTAACCAACTCTAATTAAATATTTATGTTTATATTGTGTTTCATGATAAAATAATGAAACATCTTTATTAACACTTACATAGAACATCAAAATTCATTTTAATACTTCATTTTATATTGAAAGTATCTTAAGTAATATTTATAGAAGGTCCAATGTGACATGAAAATTGATGATTTATGGAAAGACGATAAGGAAGATCTAACAAGAACAAATGTCTAGATGTAGTGTTGGAAGTTTTTTATGACAATCATCACAATACAATAAAACTAAAATATGATCGATTCATCACATAGTATCAAGTAGTAAAAAATAATCAAAAGTGTAACTGATAAATTTGTTGTTGTAATTACATTACTAATGTATTTCAAAAAAAGAAAGCCTTTTCACATATTGCAAATGTGGCTTATATCATCAATTCTGTGTTTACTGAGAAGTTTGCTGAGAAGTTTGATTATTGCAGGTAATAGGATGTCAACACTATTTTCACGAGTACAGTTTAATTTGCAGATTGGTATACCTAATTGTGAATGTGCTTTGGTGTTGTAGCAATGTTTACTGCTGTTGTTCTTTTTTGATCAGTTTCATCCAATGTATTCAGTAATAGCATAATTATGTAAATGGATATACTGTTACATCTAACTAGTGATTTACAATGACTCACCTGTGGTTGTGGCTGGCTTTCAACAGCCGGAACTGCTCTTTTTATTAATATTAGTATTTTATGTATAGGTATGTGTTTATGATCCCAACACCTCGATTACATATGAAATAACACAGAGAAATTGTTAATTCGCCAATTGATAATATGTCTGATTTCTGTGACTACATATACTGCAGAAGCTAGTTTTGAAATTAACGTGCCCACATGACCCTTTCATCTGAATCACGAATCAAGAACTACACTGAGTAGTTGTATGAGCCACATTTCCCTACATAGCTACTTTGCAGTGCATATGCTTTTATAGATGTTCATATAAATTATGAAAAGTAGAGGATCAAGCGAGCCCTGTGGTATTATTCTACTCGTGTTCTAGGCTGGCTGTAATTTGTCCATGAGACAAACCACTTCTTTCCTATTGGTAAAGTAAGATAATCTATAGAGAAATTCCTCCAAATTCATATAATTCTAATATTTTTGATAAGTCACACAGGTGAACATGACAGTTGCTGTGTTTCTCCATGGCAGATGTCTTATGAATATAGAGATTACTTGGTGTGTTTTCATTTTGGTTGGAAAAAATTCTTCCTTCAGACATGCATTTAATACAGATGCTTTCAAAATATGTTTTCCTACCTTTTTCACAATATCAGTTGTTTTTTCATATATGTCTTTAGTTATTTTTGATTTTAATGATTGAATGGTAGTATTTCATCTTCAGTTGTTGGAAGGTGCAAGATGGATATTTCCTCAGTATGAAATTTCTTTGCTGTATTTCCTTCATATTATTTGTAAGTTGGTTTTCAAAGGTATCTACTAAAAATGAGTTTACATGGACTGTAAGTTGTTTAAAACTGCCTGTTTCTTCATTAATTATTATTGTCCATGTTTGTTTTGGACTGAAGTTATTTTCTTCACTTTTATATTTAACTTTTTATAATTGCAACTTATATCGTACGTTTCTTGGTCATTAGTCATTTTATAAGTATCAAAAATTAGTCGTAGATCCAAATCCAAGAAGATTGAAGCTTGTATGATTGTGATTTGGATTGTTCCATGTCGCAAAGACTAGGATGGGAAATGTATATTGTAGTGATACAGAAGTGTGTCTAAGAAGAAATGAAATTTGTTCTCAGCATCTTCATTGCAAATACTAGAGCCCTAGAACTTCGACTGCTTTAACGACAATGATATTGTTTTGACTAACTCAGACAGTTATTTCTACACATGCGTTATGGTGTGCAGCTTTCATAATTAGTAAAAATGGTATCTGAGCGGGATTTTAAAACTTGTCTGTACTTTGAAGGTACAGACTGAGAAATAGTAGTTTATTATTATTTTCATCATGGAAGTGGCAATTAAAGTCATCAGCCTATATGCACATCTTTTGTGGTAGTGGTGTGTATTTCAGAGATTGGTAAACAAAAGCTAATGTTCAATGAGGAACAAGGCGTCTATGCGTATTCTGAATTAACTTTCCCATCCGACATTTTTTATATCTGTATAGATATGTAGTTGAAGTGCTCGTATGCTAGGGATAATGGACCACTTCAATTTTCAACAAGACAATAATACGAACAGAATGCTTGAATTTATAATTTCCAAAATAGACACATAAGTCCTCCTTGATCTCCATACATTGATTTTATTGAGAATTTATAAAAATATTTGAAAATCAAAATCAAAGTAAGTGATTACATAATAATTCATATGAATATGGTGATTATTTTTTTATTTTGATTTGTGAGTGAAATAAAAAAAAATATTTAAAAAAATTTGTTAATACAATATGTATTCCAAACATTATTAGATCCTCCTTATTATCTTGTTTTAATATTATTCTATATGTACTTATGAATATTTTATAGAGCTCTGGAAAGAGAAAAACACATTTTCAATTCTTGATGTGTGTGTTGGCAAAATTGTGGCAGCACACCATCTATCTTTGTATACAAGAATTTAACTCGGGTGCAATCTATTTGTCAAGATCATTACGAATTACAAATATAATCTTTTAGAATCTCAAAAGGTATTGTTAAGGATATATTGTTGCTCTATCGAAATTCTACTTCGAAGAATTTTAATTAATTTAATTTTATTAATTACAAAACAACCTCCAGCTAAATAACCTCCTCCAGTTTCATAGTAAACAAATATGTACATTTCCTCTGTTTATTAACAGTGATATCAAACTTTTTAATTTACAAATATGAAGTTTTAGAAAGACAGATAGGGGCTGATTATTCTATTTTTTAATTTTTTCCAACCAAGAAAAGTAGTTTCAAGAAGTCGAGAAAATGAATTAGTTTGTAAGAATTCGTCCATTGTGTAAGTAATATTTTCATCGATTTCTTGAAGCAATAGTATTTCGGTGAATCCTAACTGCATACAGGCTGTCCTAGGACGTTTACAACAGCCGATATCTCAGAGGCAGTAAGTCTGATTTACAATTTCAAATTCAGGATATGTGTTTGAGTCTCATTCCCAATTTCCACTTCTCAGCAACAAATATTGAAGTACGAAATTTAAATGGAACACTGTATATTGTTTCATTTTTCGAAAATACACATTAAAACAAATTCAGTAGTACAATTTTGACAACATTTTGATTAGAAAAAGACAGATATAGACACTTATAAATATTCGAAAAGACACCCATGGAATCAGTTATGTATGTTGATAGAAATTGATCGTTCCCATTGTTTTTGCCATATGTATATGATATAAATAAACTATAAACTAAAGCTATTGACTATGACGATATGGAAACCGTTTATTGTACAAATTATACAACTATTTACATTTGCTCCACTCTTTCCGTAAATAAGGAATGCTATAGAAATGTGCATAATTTTATTTGAAAGAACAATATGTATTTAAAACAATTAATCAAATATTAGAACATATGTTCAAAAACACAGTAACAATAATAATAATAATAATAAATAATAATATATAGCAATAAATAATGTGCTTTTCACACATGAACTATTTATATCATATAAAGATCAAAAACTATGGCAACGATCAATTTCTGTCAAAATGCATAACTAATTCCCCAGGTGTCTTTTCAAATATTTATAAGTGTCGATATCTGCCTTTTTCTAACCAAAATGTTATCAAAATTGTACTATTGAATTTGTTTTAATTTGTATTTTCGAAAAATGAAACAATATACAGCGTGTTCCATTTAAATTTCGTAATTCAATATTTGTTGCTGAGAATTAGAAATTGGGAATGAAGGTTTAATATTACAGAAATGATCTTCCCTAAAGCTCAAACAGATATCCTGAATTTGAAATAAATCAAACTTACCGTCTCTGAGATATCGGCTGTTGTAAAC
>JAFFZR010010383.1:0-10776 GCA_018397195.1 Lethrus apterus | reverse complement strand
TATCTTACATCGTTGAAAGGAGAATAAAAAATTCTATTCAGTGACCTAGAAATCCAATATGGCGCCCATTTAACTTAAGGAAGTTGATACGAGTACCACAAAAGCAGCCATCTTGAATTTTTGTTCGACACCAATTTTAAATTGGTCTCATCGAATACAGTGACTTTCATATGAAACTTTTTTTCGTATCTCTTATACTTACGAAGATATTTAACATACAAAAAATGACAGTTTTATTTTTTTTAAATAACTTCTGACGGGTTCGACATTTTGAACTTTTTCAAACAGATTTTTAATCAGCATATAAAACTGCAAAACATTGCCCATTTAACCAAATCTCCATTTTCAATGATAAGAAAGTTATCCATGCAATCCCACACGATCTGGGACATACTGTACATATAATATACCGGGTGTGCCAATTATCTGGGATCGGTCTATTACGCCTTACCTACTCACTTGATTAAAAATCGTTTCAAGTAAAAGTTGTTTGGTCAAGTACTCTACACCATAAAATTATTCTAAAATATACAGGCTGTTTAGTTTTGCCTGTACGCTATACAACTTTGTTATTTTAAATGGAACAGCCTGTATATTGTCGTATTTTCAGATTCCCCGTTACAAAATAGGGACAGTTTATACTGTAGACCCCATTCAAAAATTGAGCGGTTATCGAGATATTCCACTTTTAAAAAAAGAAAATTAATTTAGTTCTCTTTGAAAATTAATAACGTTTTTATTAATGATTGCTTTGTAACGATTCTTTGGCATAATACTAACAATGCTTCAAGTTAAACAGCCAATACCAAATATCTCCGTTGTATTATACAGGGTGTTTCAATTCAATTGAAAATTGTAGCATCTTTAAGAAGCTACAACTCTTTTTTTCAAATGCAACACCCTGTATATTTTTATGCCATTTGATTAAGTTTTAAGTTCTTTTTCGAAAAAAAGAGTACTACCAACAATACCACCCCAAACGTTAAGCGACCATCTATTTTGTCGACGAATTTCGTAGGTCATATGCGGATTCGTATCTGCGTAATAATGGAAACTGTGTCTGTTGACATAAACATTGTTATGAAAAATAGCTAAATAAATCTACTTCAGAAGGTATTATGACATTACTATTATGACATTACTATCATACATCTTATTTTGCCTAATACGGGTTTTTGAATACTGAATTACCTATAACTCGAAAAGAATTAACTTTAGCTATAGGGAATATTATTCGCGATCGAAAAAGAACTTAATACTTAATCAAATGGCATAAAAATATACAGGGTGTTCCAATTGAAAAAAACGATTTTAGCCTTCTAAAGATGCTACAATTCATTTTCAATTTTGAAACACCCTGTATAATATAACGAGGATATTTGGTGTTGGCTGTTTAACTTGAAGCATTGTTACAATTATGCTAAAGAATCGTTACAAAGCAATCGTTAATAAAAACGCTATAAATTTTCAAAGAGAACTAAATTAATTTTTTTTTCTTAAAAGTGGAATATTTCGAAAACCGCTCAATTTTTGAATGGGGTCTGCAGTACAAACTTTCCCTATTTTGTAACGGGGAATCTAAAAATACGACAATATACATGTTATTTAAATAACAAAGTTGTATAGCGTACAGGCAAAACTAAACATCCTGTATATTTCAGAATAATTTTATGGTGTAGAGTACTTGACTCCAAACAACTTTTACTTGAAACATTTTTTAATAAAGTGAATAGACCGATCTCAGATAATTGGCACACCCGGTATAATAATACGAGACTTTGTTGAAAAGTAATGCGTTCATCATTTAAGAGCGTCGCTATAAAAAATAACTATTTATTGTGTATTTATATTTGTAAGAATATTTAACTACATTCATAATTTAACGTTATGTTGACATTAGTTGTTATATGAACAAATAAGAAAATATCTAACTGTAAGGCTATTACTATTAATCTTCTACAGTGTAGGTTATTGAACCTCTGCTCTGTTGGAATTAAGTTCCCATATACATACCTACTTGATTCAATATTAATCCATTATTACGTTTACCGTGACAGTATTATTATTACTATTACCAGTACCACGATATATTTGTATGTCGGAAGAGCGATTATTTGGTTTTAATGTAAATTTATAAGATTGTTGGAGTCTTTGTATCACGAAGATACTTTTGTAAACTAAAAGTAAACTAAAAGCTTGTTAACATTTTTGCAAAAATTATGATTAATTTAATGGTCATTTTTCATGGATGCGTTGTAAACAGCAAATTATTTGAAACTTTTGTAAAAAAGAAACTGTTGGCCTAAATCGCAAATTAAGTAGAAATAAGTTTTGAGAATGATCTGAATGATGTTGAGCCATTGAGATCCGATTTACCCTTCAAGAATTAGAACCCTAAGCTAAGCGAATTATCAATGGTGAGCGTCGACAAATATTTAAAAAAATGTACTTAAGACAACATGTAAACTCAGCACAGATAGAAGAATCTTTACGCCATTCGTTTCAAGAGATATTTGCTCTCTCTTTTGTTGTTAGTACTGGAGATTAATAATAAGTCGTTAACTTAACTGGGGTTAATAAATTATACAAATTATCTGTAATTAAAAAAAATAGCGATAATATACGTTCTAAATTATCAATTTGCATCAGTTAAGTTCACAACATGCATTTTGTACTCCAATATAAAACTCGTTAGTTGAGTAAACGATTGTTAATCCTTTATATATTGCGTTGTAAATCCGCTTTCGACGTTTATTAAACGTTGGGAGAGTGGAAATAAGATTTCGTATTCATTCTTTTGCTTTATTTACCGCACACTGCATGCTAAAACAGATAATTTTAATAAATTTTGCACAAAACGAATTGCCTCCTATTATACGGACGAAGAATAAAAAAGGCACAACATCCTTCGATTGTAAACGATGTAGATGTAACCGTTCCATATGATATTATTCTAAAATTGATTGCCCGTTTGAACTGCATTCTAAAATTAATAAAAGAGTCTGACTCCTTAGATGACAATGACCCCATCGAAGATGAAAATTGCCAGTCACCGTCCGTCCATTTCGATTGATAATTCAGACTCGATCTCCAGAACCCTTTTTGCCAAAATAAGTCTATACAATAACCGAATGGTATTCCGCAGATGTTCATTTGTCGCAGTTAAAATTTTTTTGTTACAGTACCGTAATATCGAACCATTGAATTGGCATTCAAATTCGCGGTGAATTTTTACAAGGTCGAGTAAATCCGATGTTGCGTAAAAATTATACAGGGGACTAATTAGCATAATTATTGATTATAACATTTATATGAAGAATAATTCGTCTTTCGCATCAATTCGTGAAATAAATAGAGCCAAAATATATATGCATACAATAACATACAAAGGTTACGAGTATTTCAGAAATAGTTAATCTCAACTTAAATTAATACAGGGTGTTCAAAAATTATTAAGATGACCGTGCAACCAATTATACAGATTCGAAATTTAAGTTGATAAAAAATAAATCGCCTTATATTTTATGTCATACGGTTTTTTTGTCTTGTCAATTTTCGATTAAAATTAAGGTAAGACTGTCAATACATTCTGTTAAAAATTCTGAATATAATTAATTTATAGAATTTCATATTAATTGCACTGTTATTTCGCTTTCAATAAACTAGTAACTAATAAACACCAAACACTGAGTAATAAAATGACGTCCAGGGATTTATTTGTTAGCATATGCCAATCTGTATATTTGGTTGCCTACGGTTCTCATCTTAATCATTTTTGAACACCCGGTACACTACAATTTTGATTTCTGATTAGTTATCATTTGAAACACCAGGCATACATTTTAGAGTTTGTTGGAGTTGGACACATAAACTTGGCATATGTTTGCCTACTACATTTGAATTGTTTGCATCTGTTAAATATTAACAACATACAGGGTGTCACATTAGTGCGATATTCTTCGATATCTCCGTTGTTATGCAAAATACAAAAAATATGTTATGACAAAAGTTTTTTGAATTTATGGTCTCCACCATCTAAAATTATTTTCACTTTAAAATTTTAAATGGAACACCCTATATATTATTACATTTTTGAATTCCTTGGGTAATTCTAATATAAGTTTGTATAAGATAATATTTGTCTATGTCTATCCGTTTTTAAGATATTTGCATTTTTTCAAAAATTTTGACAGCTGACGGTCTTCGGCAAAACGCCTATAGCTCAATAACGAAATACAGCAAGATCATGAAATTTTATGCAACGCTAAAGGGATCTTTAGTGATAATAGTAAAAGCATTAGAAATTCGATATTTAATACAACATACTTAATAAAACTTCTTCTTTTTGAAACAATTGAAATGCGGAAAAATTATTTTTTTTTAAATGGAAGCGCTATATTTTTATGCATTAGTCGAAAGCAAAATTTAATTGTCTATTAATTTGAATAAGCAACATATGTAGTTAAAATTAATAATTTTCGAGATATTGATGTACATATTTTTTAATTTTCGTTTTATGGTTCTCAATGTACGAAAATTAAAAAATACATCAATATCTCGAAAATTATTATTTTTAACTAAGAGAATTAATGTTGGAGCTAATATGACGTTTCTGGTAACTTGGATTTTACTAAATATAAATATTAAATTATATAAAAATATAGAATGAGATTAAAACATATAGTTGTTAATTGCATTGTGTATACTTTGTAGAAGAATATTTTGATATTGATTAGTAGTCAAATTCTATGAATAATTGTTTATAAAAATATTTAAATGTAAATAATATTACAAATGACATTTTGTCAATCTATGATATGTGATTTTATGGTGTAAACAGGGAACAAGTTGTTAAGTTAAAAAAAAAAATATATATGAACGTTGATTGAAATCAATAAGAAGATTTTGATCAAAAATTGGTAATGTTATTATATGTGAAAGAATAGTAATTAAACTACAGTATTCGATAAAAGGAGTTGAATCTAAGAAACTTGATTAGTCATAAAGAAGGAGTTAAAAGAAAACAAGAAAAAGAATTAATTAAGGTATTTAAAAAAATTGGGCCATAAAATATTACAATTTTAGTTAAAAAGTAACGTTACATTTTTTTCAATTGAAATATATTATTAAAGTAATTATTAAATCATAATCATATATTAAAATTTGATATTTAAATTGTTATTTAAAAAAAAAATTTTAATTTTAATAAAAATTATGTTAATGTTTTAATTTCATTCAATTATTTTTCATAAAAATAAATAAAGATATCAGAAAATATCATATCAATATGTAACATAATGCTCTTACGAATGATAAAACCCGAGCAAAATTAGAATTATGCATTTTCTGCTCTTTGTATTCACCTCCAAAATCTGATTGATTTATTCACAAAAGTTGAGCAATCAACCAATAAAAACTCGAAAATTTAATTAAACAAACAATAATAATACATTCAAAAAATATTTAACAGAGTACCATAGAAAATATTACAAATTATTGAAAAAAAATATCACCGTATCTACATTGTTACACATCCTCATCAGGTGGGCTTTCCAAAGAATTCTTGGTGAATTAGGTCAACTAAAAGCTAAATTATATCGTGAACCACGAGGAACATGAAAATGTATGTCAGTTAAAAGTTGTAGACATTCAATTTTCTCGTCGATAAGTCTTCAAAGGAAACGTGCGCCATAAATTTATTCTACTAAGAGACTGCATATTGTGTCTATCTAAAAGTAAATTATAGCTAGGAATATCAATTAAAAAAAAACGTATTTCAAAAATCTTCGTTGAACACGCTCGATAGCGAGATTTGGGATATGTAATGGGGTTCTGGAACCACTTGCTCCTGCGCATGCGTATTTCTTTTTTTTTAATAAAAGTTTCTAACCCAATCTTTGACCTTAACGTTTGCCCTTGACCTTTGAACCCGTGATTATCGTCCATGAATCCTAACCAACCTAGCTACAAGTAGATAGACAGACAAACAGATAGACGGAATGTCCGACCTAGAGACTAACAGAATGACAGGCATCTTTTACTGAAGAGCTCCTGAATGGGTCCTGTTAAACTTGAACAACTAGGGACAGCTTTTGATCGGTTTTGAATACCAGCCTGTCATTCTGCCAATCTCTCGGTTGGACTGTCTGTCAATTTATCTATCTGTCTATCTACTTGTCTAATTGTCTGTTGGGTTGATGTGTGTTCAAAGACATAGGTTGGCTAGGATTCATGGACGCGATGATTCCGGGGTCAAGGATCAAACATTAAAGACAATGGCCAAAGGTAAAAGTTAGGTTGGCACATTTTATTAAAAAAATTTTAAGGCCATGAAGGAAGGTCATGAATAATACAATAATTTAATAATCAAATTATACTAGAGAAGACTTTATTATACAAACGGAAATAAAAATGAGAAAGATAAAATATTTGCTAAGTGCAAGATCAAAATATAGTTAATGTTAGAATTTTTTATGAGGAGATGAAAAGATTACGTGAGTTTCTGAGGCGACTTTTGACTTTCTTGGTTTTCCTTTTTGCATTCTTTCCTGTTACTTTAGCTTCATATATCGTCCTTGTTATTCTTTCATCCGGCATGCGACAAACAAGCCCGAACCATCTTAATTGTCTTTCTGCTATCTTATCCTGTATTGGTTTTATTTGCGGATTCTGTCTAAATGTTTCATTTATAATCCTATCTTTTCTTGTTTTTCTTTCTATCTTCCTTGGAAGCCCATTTCTGTTGCATTGATTCTTATCATTGTCCACGATTCGCTTCCGTATATTATTGTTAGTCTGACTTTGCTTTTAGTACTTCTGTTTTAATATTGCTTTGTATTTCTCTTTTTTATTCTTCCTGCTTTACATAATGTTTCATTTATCTATTTATATAGTTTTCCATTTTTTCTCTATTATCGTACCCAAATATTTAAAGCTGTCTACTTGCTCTATGTTATGTCCATTTAGTTTAATATTATGTCTTTATAAATTCATAGAAATTAAGACTTTGATGTATTGAAAATATATGTAAGATGAAGAAATCTCTTAAAGTATGCAATATAGTAATTAATGATAAGGAAATTAATAACTGAAGTAAAAATTTTGTTTTATCGTAATTTATACATGAATGAATTTTATACATAATTTGAAATTATGAAATATTCATTCATATACATGAAGATAGACGATATTTAATATATTTATTCCAAATGTAGAAAGTTCAAAATTGTGTCCTTGGGTAAATAGCCTTTATACATTTCTGAAATTGACTTGTCGCGTGGTTCGGGATTTTACAGCCGCTGTAAATATAGAAAGTAGGACAAGCTTTGTGCATGAAATGTACTGTTTATTGAAGTAAAAGTTTATGATTTTCTTAATTCGTGTGCCCTTAATTTACAAGATACATATTCCCAAAATATTGCATTGTTGGTAACGTTACGCTTCTACGAAGCATAACTAATGTGTTATTTGACACTTTTCATTGTTGAAATGAATTATTAACGTTAAGGTGTATGTTGTTTGTTTAAAATTAATTATTTTTTAATTATTTCACAAATGTTATGCTCAATTGAAATTATTTTATGAAATATTTATGAATATTAATAAATATTTTTTGTGAAGCATATATGAAAAGTAATAAAAATCACATTTAATTCGAAAATATTATATGATTTGAAAAATCTTTCATCATTAATAAATCTATTATTATTGTAAATTTTCTTTTATTCGACTGTAAGGAATAATGAATAAAATAAATATTCCAGCCTTCGCTATCCGGATTAGGGAATGATTTAAGTTTAAGTTTCGTTACTTCTTTAAGTTCTTTATCTTCTCATCTCCTCCTTTTTGCCGTTAAATGTTCCTTTAACACTTTCAGTATCTAAGACCCTGTCCATTCCTTTTTAAGTTCCTTCATAGATTTTTTATCTTTATTTAAAATATAAGCTTCATACTCGTAAAAGTTTAAAATTTCCTTCTCCCGTTCAGTATTTACTCGAATTTATATAATTCAGCGTGTTAGCGTTCGTCGTCAATTTTCCTAATACACTAGCTTCTATGCATCAAAACATACATATTCCATATTTTGCTTACCATGTTTTATTTTGTGAGATCTTTTTTTTTATTAAATTCTTACGTTCAGTGTCAGACATTCGTTTCAGCACAAAACATGAACTTAAACCGTAATATTTACAAAACTAGGTCGGTTTGTTTATCGACAAGCGTGCCGTGAAAAATTGAAAAAAAATAATTTATTACGTTCCACATTGACAACTTAACCTACATTGTAGGTGAGCTTAGACGTAGAAATTAGTTTTGCACAGACATTCGACCCAGTGTTTGGGTTTATGGTGGCCAAAGGGCTGACCCAATGAAACAGAAATTTACAAAAACTGTCGTATAAGCGTAAAGTCATAAATTTATTTTCGTTTTCCTTTCAGTGCGCCAGATGACCCTATTTTTCGACGATTGTGCGTCGTAAACGACATTGTCAAAGTATTTCGGCAAACATTAAATAAAATTTCCTGAAAGTGATTTTATAGTATTTTACGATATAATTGCCCTTAGTTCTGCTACTGTTTCCCAGAAGTTAAACAGAAACTCGAAATTGGAACGGAATATTTTATTGCCTCTTGGTGACTTTTTGACTTCCTTTGCCTTTTGGTAGCCAAATATTACCGTTATAAATTCATTTGTAAATTAGGTTAGTTGAACATACAATTGTAATTGTAAAAATAACAATAACTATTATATCTTCTGAATACTAACATAAATTATTAAGTCAACGTTTATCAAGTTGACATCGAGTAAACACAAGCAAGAAAGTGTGTTATTATATTATAAATAAATGGAAAATAAAATAAATAAATATTGTGTTATTGCAAATAGAAAATAAAATATGCTAATAGAAAAATCGAACATCACAAAGTTCACAAAAATATTTGAAATAAAGATCACTTTATGTTTGAATCTTGATTTTTCTTTAATAATCACCAGTCTCTATATGAACTTCATATCCTCATCTAATTAATTCATTTAATAATTTTACACTTTTTAATATAAATAACAAATGACTAATTTGTTATTTTCTCAAAATGAATTGACACTAAATAATACGACGAAAGGTATTAGTACTGTCACTATACTTAGAAATTTATATTTTAAAATGGAATTGATAGTAGTTAGTTGCTATGAATTACTACATCGATTTAAGTAGTTTTATTTAATTGCACATTTATAAAAAATGAAAAGTTTTTTTTTTTTTTTAAAACCTTCTTTTTCTATGTATCACCATTTATTTATAAAAATATTGTGTCTCAATTTGAAACTTATCTCAATCTCACACTGCGCATATTCTAGAGACTATGATTGAAGGGGTCGCCAACATTTTTCTTAAATTGATCCAAATTATAATCAACTTGGCAAATTTTACGATAGAATTGTGTCTACAAACTTGTAATTTATTATAATTTTTTTAATTTAAATACATTTATTTATTAAGGTGGCAAGTAAAACTACAGCGAAATGTCAAATGCCAGTTTCAATTTGATCTCTCGGTATAATGTAATATGTAGATAATAATCTTTAACATTGGTTTTTTTTTCTTGTTTTCGCCGGTTTGTTTGTAATAAGTTTTCTTTTTTGGGTTTTTTCGGCGATGTTGATTATAAATTAAAGGCAAGTTTTGGTCTGCATACATTTTCTTTATTTATTATATAAACGTTTCGCTGAAAATATTTTCAGCATCTTCAGTATTTTTTTTTTCCCGTTGAAAATTTAGGAGCGCGATCGTTTGCCAAGAAACAACCATAAAATGCGCTCCTAAATTTTCAACGGAAAAAAATACTGAAGATGCTGAAAATATTTTCAGCGAAACGTTTATATAATAAATAAAGAAAATGTAGGCAGACCAAAATTTCGCTGAAAATATTTTCAGCATCTCAGTATTTTTTTCCGTTGAAAATTTAGGAGCGCATTTTATGGTTGTTTCTTGGCAAACGATCGCGCTCCTAAATTTTCAACGGGAAAAAAAAATACTGAAGATGCTGAAAATATTTTCAGCGAAACGTTTATATAATAAATAAAGAAAATGTAGGCAGACCAAAACTTGCCTTTAATTTATAACCAACATCGCCGAAAAAACCCAAAAAAGAAAACTTATTATAATCTTTAACATTTTATTTATTTTAGTAAACGTATTTCAGTTAATACACGAGCTTTTTATACTTATACATCATTTTGCCTTGAGAGCATCGGACTTCCTCTCTTTTTTTTAGTATTTTTGACAAATACATAAAAACACTTTGCTGGTGTTTCCGAGAGAATGATTTTATTCAAGTTCTGTCCGTGGGACGCTAGTCATCTTCTCATTACTTCTCCCATTTGCCCCCTGGCTGGTCATAATTTATTAGTTATGTAATTTCTGCTCCTTCTAGCCCTTTAATTTATGATTTATTCGTAACTTGCTTCCAATATTTTCTTTTTTTTATTTTACACATCTCTGTCACATGCACATCGTCCATACCACCAAGCTCCACATTTTTTACTTTCAGGATAAGCTTAATATTTAATTTGTTTCCTTCTTATAAAATCCTTATTTCCACCAACAAATCCATATCTTCTGCGAATATCAGCGATCGTATCTCAGACCCTTCCAATTTAGCCTAATTTTTCACCATTTCTAATATTTCTTGGAGAAATTTTTTCCTCTCCATCAGGTTTCTTTCATTATGTTTTGTCGCTTTTTTTCTCGAACTCTTTTAACCACATGGAGCCATT
>JAFFZR010010382.1:0-10885 GCA_018397195.1 Lethrus apterus | reverse complement strand
ATGTGAGGTACCAATTTTTTTATATCACCGTTTAAGTAGTAAGGAGGTCTATTAAAAACAGAAGAAAAAAGTGGGGGTTGTCATTTAAAAAAAATTATGATGACGTCATTGTGCAAAAACAAATGACGTCATTCCAAAAAAATTAACGTCAGAATACGGCATTTTAAAAACAAAAATTGACTTGTCCGAGCGATTTTCTTAAAAACATTATAAAACGCTTTTATGAATTTTGTTCCAAACTTTATCACCACATTGTATATATTAGCTCTTTAAAATGTTTAACACAGTTGCTTAATTTTCATACTGAAAAAGTTGTTTCGACGGCGGAATAGCATTAATATGGTTTTATAGCCACCTATCAAGAGTCTCTCTCATAAAAATTTCAAACACAGATCAATCAAGATTATTTTGAGTAAAAAAAAATTCGTAAGGCGAAAAATGGAGTACAATTTTGAGAAAATAATGTGTAATAAAAATATAGGAGATAGAAATGTGGGAGATGCTGATCTCTACATATTTTTAGCTACAGTTTTCTGCTAAAATTTAAAAAAAAGTCAAAAGTTTTCTTTGTTGTCTTTTAGCAACGTAAGAGAACCTTATTTTAATAAAATTACCCATTTTATTTTACTACTTTAAATAAGAGTAGTGTGTTAGGAACGGAGGATTTAAACCGGCCGAATAAATTGTAAACTGAAATAAGGGCAGAATTACATGAAAATCTCTTTCAGATGGGGTAAAATTCGAGTGGTATTTTCATTTCAAGCGGTTTCGTATAATTTCATTCCAGTTGTAATTAGTTTTTTGAAAAAAAAAATATATATATATATATTTATCATATTTACAAGATTTAAGTGCACTTATTGGTAAGGGACAATACAGAGAATCTCCAACATTTTATTGCGAATCCCTGCGGCAACGACAATTTTACGGTAGGAAGTTATCTGTCACGTTTACTGTTCTTATTTGCTCTCGCCAAATAAATTCTACACGTTCGATTGTATCGGTTTTCTAACTGTGTTAATTTTTTTTTATTTCTCTTTGACTGACGTCGAATTCGTAAATGAGCACACGGACATGAACGTAACAATTCTAAACATGTTTGACGATTTAGTCTTTAGTAATGTTCGTAATGTTAAGCTTGGATAGAAATGGATGTTGCTAATAATGCAAATATTAAATATACCTGGTACGATAAAATATAAAACTTGTGCACTATTTTATTGGTCGAATTAAAAAACACGTTTAAAATTGTTGTTGATTTTAAGTGCTTCGCTTAATTATTCCTTGGAATAAATTACTTAAGATTTCATGTACTCCAGTTGATAAATTATGTGTGTGTAGAATCTAGAAGATAAATTGTTTTTTAATATAGCGGCCTTCGAATACTTGATCAATAAAGTCAGTACAGAATTCTGTTAACCAGGTTTCTTCCCAATCACGAGAGTGACGGCGACTTTGTTGTAATACGTGATGTCGGTCACCTTGATTTATAACCAAATAAGGAAACTAACAGATTTTTGCCCTACAGTTTATAGCCAGGTTGGTTTCTTGTTTGAAACAGTGGATGGATGGACGTTTTCTTACAATGTTGATCTATATATTCATTTTAGGGCTTTTGCACAAATTTTTCATATAATTGATTTAATTCCAAGAAATTTTCCCATTTTTATGAATATAGTCGCGGATCTTAAAAGCCTTTAACCGTATTTGCCAGCGTAATTAGAACTTTCAGTTTAAATTAAATCATAAATAACTTTTAAAACTTAAAATATTTACAAACTTGTTTGTAAATAAATGACGCAAAACAATACTCATTATGAAAACGGACACATTTAAAGTTTTGAGCTTTACAAAATGTAAGAAACTACTTTGTATGTACGTGCATAATAAAAGTTTCATTTCGTTGTGGAAATTTCATTCCTGTGAGAATAAGATCGGAATTATAATTCAACTAATTATCATAAATTGTTTATTCTAGATTTTTACGGTATGATAATATTTTTTTTATTTAAAATTTGACCATGAGGGTTTGATTAATTAAATATCGACATTTTTATATTTACATAAGAAGTAATGGCCACTTGGTATGTTAAGTCTGAAATTTAGGTAAGTCTCTGAATAATAATAGAATAATCTTATAAAGTTTAAAAATGTTGTTACTTAAAAAATAATTGAATTCTGTCAAAATGATGATAAATAGGTTTAGCAAGCAGTTTGCAAGAAATTGAAACTTTGATAGATTTTAGTATTTTCGGTGAAACTTATATAAAGATTGAACTTTTCGAATTTATACGCGACATTTCTTACGTTGTTAAAAAAAATATTGATATGAAAATTTAATAGAAAACTAAATCATTTATAGGGTGTAATCGAAACTGGAATAATTTTAACAGGAAATCAGCAATTCGCAAAAGCATAATGACTCAAATTTTTAAGATTTTTGCATTTACAGAATTTTTGTGCTCGAACATAATACATAATTATAATTTTAAATAAAATACACACTTTTACGATCTACAAGAAAAATTCCAACAAAATTGGATTTCCAAGTGTTGTATTTATTTCCTAATGAAGAGCCGCTAATTGGAGGGCCGTCCTCAATGATTCTAAAATATATTCTTCTTTGAGGATATTTTTTTAGTTTAATGTGAACTATCGTTTCTAAATTATTCGGCTTATTCGGCGCGATCAATATTATTTTAGCCATGGAAATTGTATGAGTCATAGAGTAAAAATTAAGTATATCGATATATCGAAAGTAAACACAATCGATCAATTGAAAATGTATATTTCAATACAATCTGATAGACCTATTGACATTCATTATTTTTAGACATTAAACTATTAAACCAGTAAAATTGTCTGTCATTAACAGATGTTTCTAACACAAATTTGTTCCATTAACATCATTTACAAAATTTTTTTAATAATCAATTGAGTAGTCAATAGTCAATAATTGTAAACGATATTTTTTTATTGTTATGGATATGGACATGAAATACAGAAATAAATAAAACGAACAATAATTACAAATAAATACGTTTCATAAATAAAATAAAATGGTGCTGTTAAATCTGATCAATTAAAATAATTATAAACACATCAAAGTGTACAATGCATATTTGCGAAAAGGGGATATTTGAATTGATTTGAGTTGAATAGAGCTTATATTTTATTATAGTTATTATTTTTTAAATTCAATTTATTTTTAGTCACACTTATTTTTTTTTCACACTTATTAAAAATGTTTGTTTTTTATATTTTCCAACGATAATATTGCTTTAATCAATGCAGCAAATTTGTCGTTTTAAAACAAAGTGTTGAAAGAGTGTAGAAATTGGAGAGCCAATTTTAAATGTCATCACTCTCATCAGTCATCATTGATTGATTATAGTACATATCAATGGTGAACTGGCTTACCATTAAGACTAATAAGTACAAAATGCTGTGATTATTATTTTCGCTCTTGAAATGTAAATTTGATTTTTTTAAAATAGGGATTGTGTAATATTAATATTTATTTTTTTGTTATAATTTTTTTAGCCTTCAGCCACTTACCAGGCTTCAAAGGAAATAAATATTAGTTTACGCAACAAGTGCGTGAAGTGGTTCATTATGAAACGAGTATGCGAATACGAGTTTTGTAATGACACTTCATGCACGTGTTGCGTACACTATTTTATCTACAACCGTAAATATGAAGAAGAAAATTACCGAAATTCATTAAATATAAATGTCGCCTGCAATGTCATGTTGTCTGTCCCTAAATGTTTCATAGCAACGGTGTCAATAATTACGGACATTTTGCCGTGGTTGCCGTGGACACTGCGTCAAATAATTTACTTTATCGCACTTGTGTTATAATGAATCTATTATATCACTTGTGTTATAATGAATTACTTTACGCACTGTTTGGAGTGCGAAGAAGCCTACTTTATGCACCGGTTGTGGATAAAATGTATTACAACTCATATGTATTTACAATATGTATTTCGAAACCTTTATTAAACAGATTCCTGCAAAAGTCAAGAATAATGTCTGTAACCTTGTCTTATCTGTGAAATGAAGAAGTTTCTTCTATAAAAGTTTTTGGATTAATATTTTGTAAAATTTTCGTAACACGATTTCCTTTTACTCAATTTATTCTCGTTGCTATTGCAATCAACTTTTTCATGATTTTTGTTGCTTTTTGATTATAGAATATTTATGTAAAGTGGTATAGCTATTTGGAAAAATAATTCTTGTTGCCATGGCAACGAAAACAAATCGGATAAAAAAAATAATTTCACCATATTTTTTATTATTTTTTTAAATCAAAAGGCATTTACATAAACATTTTTTTGGTTGGCAAAAATTTAATAGGAAACAGGCATTATTTCATATTTTTGCCTGACAATTTTGTGTCGTAATAAATATTATTTTGTCACATTTGATTTTTTATTATTATTATTATTAAATTATTTATTATTATTAAATTCAAAGCCGTTATTACTGTAGTATTAAACAAATAAAATGCAAAAAAAAAGAAAGCACAAAACAACAGCGGAAACGTTCAAAAGAATGCGGTCTGCTAGAAAAATATCCAGAAAACAGTAATAAGCTTAGTAAATTGTAGAATAAAGTAGGATAATAAATATGATAATATTTGTGTATTTGCTTTAACATATATGTTGTATAATGTTAATCTCCTTAATTTTCTGTATGTATATATTTTATTTGTCCAGTCTTGTCCAGTGCCCCTGTAAACATTTTGTAAAATATATATTTGGTGACAAAGTACACAAATATCTTAATTATGCATTCCAAAGGTATTTGATTATACAGGGTGTTTCACTGGCAGGGAATTCCTCAATAACTAGTAAACAGTGACAGATAGAAAAAAAGTTTCGATAAATAGTTGTAGGATTACGATTGGTCTATAATTTAAAAATATTGATTTGTATACAGGCTGTTTCATAACTGTGGATTAGACTTCAATTTTGTTTTTTTAAATACAATACCCCAAATATTATTGTATATTTGGATGTAACAATAAAATATGAACAAAAAAGATATGACATACTTTAGCCCTAAACTCATTAATTTCCGACATGTTTTTGATTTTCTGAAAATTATGTTACTTACATTGTTTGAAAAAAGCGGTTATATTTTATTTGCCTTTTAGACTAAGAGAACGAAATTTTGAAATGTCTTAGTAGAGACCTACTTACACTTTCAGATGTGTTTACAGTTGTATTTTAATATACTGGGTGTTCGTTCCTAAAGCACAAATTCAGTCAAATTGAATTGGGCATATCTCCATTTTTTTAAATACAACATCCTGTACTTATTATTAATGGGTACTTTGATTTTTATTAAGCACATTCTATGTCTATTTCTTCTACTTTTCAAATTATTATGGTTTTTATTAGGTTGTCTTTATTCCAGTCGTATTTAAATTCTTAGTAGGCGATGATGTGAAAAATGAAGGTCAGAAAACAGAAATTTAATATTAGAAATTACAAAAGAACCCAGTATAAACCAATACAATTAAAAAAATATTAAACAAACAGTAACAAATAACACTGTTGAATAACAGATTAGAAAACAAACTAAAACACGAGATTTTCGGTATAACCGCCATTTTGTCTGATACACATTTGTAGTCTAGTTCTAAACTTGATTTTTTTCTGTGGGGTTATGTAACTGAATTTGTTTAACGTCAGCCTCTAAAAACTATTGAGGAAATGAAAATTAGAATTAGAAACGCGTTTGCTAGTGTCAGTGAAGAAATGTTACTAAATGTAAATACATGTTTTAGAAGTAAACTACAAATATATGTTAGACAAAATGGCGGGTATATAGAAAATGTCCTGTTTTAGTTCGTTTAGTGTTATTTGTTATTGTTTGTTTACTTATATTCGTTTATTGTTGGTTTATTTATATATTTTTTGTTATTTCTAATATTAAATAAGTGTCTTTCTCTTTTCTGACCTTCATTTTTAAAACCATCGCCTGCTAAGAATTTAAATACGACCGGAATAAAGGAAATTTAATAAAAACCATAATAACTTGAAAAGTAGAAGAGATAGACATGGGATGTGCTTAATAAAAATCGAAGCACCCATTAAGAGCAATTGAATGATATAAATATATACAGGGTGTTGTATTTAAAAAATTTGACTGAATTTGCGCTTTAGGAACGAACACCCAGTATATTAAAATACAACTGTAAAGACATCTGAAAGTGTAAGTAGGTCTCTACTAAGACAAAATTTCGTTCTCTTATTAATAATATATAAAAAAATATAACCGCTTTTTTCAAACAATGTAAGTAACATAATTTTCAGAAAATCCAAAATATCTCGGAAATTAATGAGTTTAGGGCTAAAGTATGTCATATATTTTTTGTTCATATTTTATTGGTAATTCTAAATATACAATAATGTTGGGGGTATTGTAATTAAACAAACAAAATTAAAGTCTATACCACAGTTATGAAACACCCCGTATACATATCAATATATATTTTATATTATAGACCAATCATAATCCTACAACTATTTGTAGAAACTTTTTTTTCTATCTGTCACTGTTTACTAGTTAATGAGGAATTCGCTACCAGTGAAAAACCCTGTATATTCTTTTCCAGAAATGTAATTGTTTTTATACCCTTTACTTTATAAAAGAAACTTTTGCATCATTATATGAGTTACTTTACACATAAGATTCTGATTTTAAAATGTTCCATATTAGCTGTTAGATTTTGTAATACTCCATAACTTAAATTAGAATTTCGAGATATATTATTGGAATGACAAAATTCCCGTGAGATTTTTCTATAGTCTATTGCACTCGTGTCGTGGGTTTTTTATTTTGTTGGCAACCGAATCGTCTGCCGTGTTCTATTTGCGACTGTGAATTAGTAAAATTAATTTAGGATCTAATTATACAGACGTTTTACGTTCAATTATATAGAGATGTGTGGATAGTGGATGACTATAAGGTTACATTGTTGTAATAAAACATATACTCTGTTCATGTAATTGTAATATATTTCTTTATATTTTATTATTATGATGATATGATAGTTATAAAAAAATTGATATTAAAAATAGATATAAAGTGAAACAGCGACTATGTGGTATTATTTTTCCTGTTCAGTATATTCTCTTATGGATTGAATCAAATTTCTATTTATTTTATTGAAAAGAGTCTGCTTTAAATAAATTAATTTTCGCACAAAATAATTGGAACACAAATATATTACAAATTACATACAAATAAACATACATACATATAAATAAAATTATAGAACTTTTCTAAACGCTTTATAACGTAAATTATTCGTGTCGCAAAGTTTTAAATGCATACTTAAAATTTAAATATAATTTTCAAGTTTTGTTGAACAACAGTTTATGAAAATCTAAACATAAAGAATACTTTATTCATAACTTATCATTATAAAACTTTATAAAAACGTTGTTCTTCGTAGAATATTTCTTAAATGTTGCATGGAATGTTTGTGATATTGTCTTGTGGTACAATAAGACTATTTAGATAGCAGAAACATGCACTATCATAACTTGAAATAATTGAAAAATGCTTTTAAATTTATCTTTAAGTTGGCATCGCTATACATTTTTTTAGAAATCTGTGTTTTTGGCTACAAAAATTTTAACGAAAATATTTAACGCCAGGCGTCGTAAAATGGGCGCGAATGTTATATAATGGCGTAATGACTGTAAACTGTAATAAATTGGATGCCATTGGACGTGAAAACCAGCAATTTGTAAAAACTTGCTTAGTTGATGAATTTCGTTATTAATTTTAAAATGTATATGTATTTTTATGACAGATTTGGCATTTACAGCGACTTCTTACAAATCATTTTTGAGAAAAGGCGAAATGAAAATTGCTGAACTCGTCTTGAAATTACAAAAAGGAACGATTCGTATTTTTCAAGGAAAATCTATGTATTTTAATTTGTCAGTGTTTGAAGCAAAAACTATTCAATTATATTTAAATGCCAACCTTAAATATTCCAAAGTGGAAATTACGTAATCATTAGTTGCATGTGGGTTATCAGCTCGGAGAGGGTAGTGGCGCCTAAAACCTCCCAGTCATGTCTGTTAATTATCCTTACCCTCTAAGAAGTACTTGCATGCTTTGTATCTTGTCTAAATGCATACAAATCTGCTTTTGTGTTTAAAACCAAATTGTTTGCATGTGTTTGAAGAAATGTGTTTCACAGAAAGGTCAGATAGATAATTCTTTGAAACGGTCCGTAAATGTGACCTTTCTCAAATTTTCGATAAACGTTTTCGGATTTCTCTAATGGATTTGTAACTTAATATTTTTGCACCACCATATGTGTTTTCAAAATAAAGGATAAATTTACTAACTAAAAGTCGTACTTTTTTATACATATTTATTTTTTTATGTATTTATTTGTCAAACGTACTAATTAACGTTACCTTGTCACAAAAATTAAATTAAATTAAAAAGATACATGTTCCCTTGTGCATGACTGCTTCATACGAAATTTTTCCATATTGCATGAAACGAAATTTCTCTAATTGCACTCATGACAGAACTATCAGATTTTAATTATTGCGCGACCTGAATACTGATCGACTGATTTTACGTTTCATATTTTACAATTTTTTCGATTACAGGTAATTTTAATTATATTAATAACAAAATTAAATCATTTTCGTATGACAATGTACGCTAAACGCGAAATTCTGCAAATATTTGAATAAACACATTTATTTTCAAAATTTAATTTTCGTAATAATATGTATTTTATTCAGCTTTGTATTAAAAATAGTCATAACAATGCTACTACAATAAATTAATTACATGGCATTTCGAAGTGAGTTTTGTAATTGTAATTGTGATATAATTACAATAAAAAATAATAAAATTATTTCGTTACCATGTGACCCTTGGTTGACACCATTATACTGTGTAAAATTTATACTCAATTTACATGCGTGACTCACTGGCTTTTGTTCTTGTGTGATTAGAAACGTGCTAAATAAATTATTCATTTATTCCATATTTGAAACTTGAAAAATGCTTTTTAAGAAAATAAAACGAATTAGTGGATTTCAAAACGATTTACATTTTAGAAAATTGTACTTACTATGATAAAGAAAATTCTCAAAATATCTAATTTATTGTATTTATTGAACAGTGGAAACACACATTATATACAGGATGTTCAAAGTTATCTCCGCACTATTGCTATTTTCGTTATTTTTGGAGCTACACAGTCGATTAAATTAGCAAAGATGCAGTGATTTTTTCGCTGATTACAACGGTCCACACAAAAAAACAATTGCGCATCACATTTCAGAGCCAACTCCCTGTACATTTATGTAGCAGTCGGTAGAAAATGAAATTTTGCACAAAATCTTCTTATACTACTATAACTCAGAAATGAAAAACAAAAGAGCTACGACGACATTAATACAGGTCACCGCACATGGGATAACTTCGTTATTAGAGAAGCTACAGCGTTGGTCAATACATCAAAAATGTGTAGTTTTTTCTACTGATTACAATGGCATACTCAAAAAACAATTGCCAGTCGCATTTTCGAACTGCTTGCTTTGATACTCATTTACTTATTTTATATTAAAATTTGGCTTTTCATCTTACGGTTGTACTATTAGAAGAGTATTCTATGTAAAATTTAACTTTTATCAATTAAAATATACAGGATGTCTCATAATTTTTTTTTGTTAGTTCGAAAATGCGACTCGAAACTGTTTTTTTTTCTTATTTTAAATGGAACACCTGTATATTTTGACGTTTTTGGAAAATCAACGAGACGAATCCAAATTTCTTATGTAGCAGATGTTTTTGTATTGTCTTTCGACGTTTGGGATTTTTGTGATTGGTTGGAATATGATTGGTTGTGAATTCTTTTAAGCAACGTGTTGGCTGGTTCCTAAGTAGAGTTGGTGTTTATGTAAAGGGTTGATTTTGAAAAAAAGGGTTGACTTGTAATCAAAAGTTGACTTTTAGGAAAAGGGTTAAGTTCTATACAGAGGGTATGCTTGTAGGCAAAGGGTTGACTTCTAAGCAAATGGGTTGGCTTATAAGTAAAGTGCCTAAGTAAAGGGTTGGTTTTGAAGAAAAGGGTTG
The DNA here is from genome assembly GCA_018397195.1 of Lethrus apterus. Taxonomy (NCBI): domain Eukaryota; kingdom Metazoa; phylum Arthropoda; class Insecta; order Coleoptera; family Geotrupidae; genus Lethrus; species Lethrus apterus. The sequence continues at coordinate 748 of JAFFZR010010382.1, read as the reverse complement.
ACTTCTAAGCAAAGGATTGACTTCTAAATAAAGGATTAACTTCTAAGAAAAGGGTTGACTTTGAAGCAAAGAGTATGATTCTCCAAAAGTTGGCTTCTAGGAAAAGGATTGAGTTCTAAACGGAGGGTATGCTTCTAGGTAAAGTGTTGACTTCTAAGCAAATGGGTTGGATTCTAAGTAGAGGGTCTAAGTAAAGGGTTGGTTTTGAAGAAATGGGTTGACTTCTAAGCAAATGACTGACTTCTAAGAAAAGGATTCACTTTTAGGCAAAGGGTATGCTTCTAGACAAAGGTTTGGCTCCAAAATAGAGTTAGTGGCTAAGCATTGGTTTCGAAGCAAAGGGAAAATCTGCAGTATAAACATAAATAATTAGTTTTACGCGATTGACTCACGTAAAAGTAAGATAAGCGCGTTTGTTAATTTTATCGATTATTTGTAACAAAGAGGAACCTTCTGCGCGGGGATTAAATGATAACATTGCGAACACGATATTTTTTATTGTTTCCTGATAATGATATATACGGGGATATATAAGGTCTGTACAAAATAATAACACATATTCCTGAGGCCAAAATAGGACGATTTAACCCAACTTACCTCTATTCAAAGTTGCTTCGTTTAGCCGCTAGAGGGATGCAAATGTCCTGAAAAGAAATCGTTTTTTCGAGAAAACTTTCTAACGCTTTTCGCGATTGGGACCAAATTTGGTATGTGGATTTGTACTAAAAGAAAGCATTATTTGACATGT
>JAFFZR010010379.1:0-11045 GCA_018397195.1 Lethrus apterus | reverse complement strand
ACTCGACTAGGTTTTTTCCACGTTTTTCCTAGTCTTACAGCAATAGCTGGAGTATATAGAAGTCGTAACGTGGGACGCAATAGGGATTAGGAATTGTAAAATTTGATTCATTAATTAATGTTTAAAATTATTATTTCAACCCTTTGAACTAATTGATGAAACAAATTTATAGTAAACTATGATTTTTAAAGAATGTTTCCATAGTGAATAAATAACAAACGTCAAATATATTTATTACCCGACGAAGATCACGGAACTTCTTAATATTGTGTGTCGTAATAAATATATTTTATTGCAGAACTTGAGTTTTAATTTGGTTGCACGCTCAAGAAAGAAAAAAAAAAAAGATAAGTATTCTATCAACCAAGAATTTGACACTAATTATGTTATCAACGAAATAAAGATATTTACCTAATAATTTTATTTGGTTCTAAGCCACAACTAGCAGCTATTATTACTTTAGGTTCTGCATGAATTATCCTTGAACACAATTCTCTGGCTGCGTAACCTATGAGACACGAATATATACGTATAATTAAATGTAAGTTTTGTAACCAACCTCCAAAAACAACTGAGTGAACTGCTCCAAGTCTTACAGTTGCCAGCATTGCTATTATAGCTTCGGGAATAAGTGGCATGTAAATTAATACTTTATCCCCTTTCTCAACGCCCAGGGCAGCCAAACCTCCCGCAAAATGCGATACCTAAATAATTATTAATATGCCCTGTTTTCCACGTAAATAAAATTACCTTGTCTAATAATTCAGCATAAGTAATTCGTCGAACTGTTTGAGATAAAGGACTATCATGAATCAATGCCACTTTCGAACCTTTTCCAGCTTCGACGTGTCTATCAAGCGCATTATAACAAGCATTTAGTTCACCTCCAACGAACCTTAAAATTTTAATCATTATTTGTTTTAAATGTAAATTAGAATTATACCATTTTGTAAATGGTGGATGTGAATTATCCAGTACTTTATCCCAAGGTTTAGACCAAGTTACTAATTTCCCAATTTCAGCCCAAAATTCTTCGGGACAATCTATAGATTTTTTATACAAATCTTCATATTGTTTGCAACGATCCTTTGATAAAGTATCTGGATAAAATAAAAATAATTATGATCGATAAATTAGATCGAATAAATAAATTAATAATTAATAATCTAAAACAATTTACGAAAATATATTTTTAAATACACTTTTATTATGAATTTTTAAAATTTGTACGTCCACTAAAACTTAAAAGCACAAAATAGAACCAGTTATATAATGAAAAAAATCACTTATGTAACATCACCTTCACTGATGTATCCTTTTTGAACATTTTGGTTCTTTTTGGATTTTGGTGAAATATACTCCGGACCATCGTAAGTTTCTGATATAACATCTTCTATGTTGATCATATTTGCTTTGTGTCACCACTATTTACTCGATTATTTACAGAAACAATTGACTTAATTTATAGATACTGTTATAATTGTAACTAAGGCACCTTTTATATACACTACCGAATAATTACTCCCCTCTTTTTGAATTTGCTTGAATATACGACAACACCTATTTAATTCAACTATGATGTTTGTTTAAACAGGTAAGACTTATACAGGTAAAATAACTTATTTGATGTTTAAAGTTGCTAGTACGTGCATTTCAAAAACCAAATTTTGCCCAAATCTATTAATTTTAATTATTTATAATGTTATCTAGGATTGTGGATAAATAAATTACTAATTTTATTAAACTTAAAAAGATTATATTTCACTGTGTAAGAATAAACTACAAGAAACTAACTTTAATTAAAGTACAATCTAATAGTATTAGTGAAATAAACAATTCTTAATTTTGTTACGTTATGTCTCAGGTCAAAGGACACCAGCCACAATAGTAGTAATTTACATAATAACAATAAGTTTCAGAACAATATACCTTTAGCATTAGCACACTTAAATTAAAAATCTTCAAGATAACAAAATATATAGCAAAAATGCTTTTCAAGGATTTCTTTTAACGTTTCCTATCGTAGAAAAGAATTCTTATTACGAACAGTTTTCATTTCAAAAGATCAAGTTTTTTCTGGCAAATGAGCTTCACGTGTAGATTTCTTTTATTCTTTAGAATAATCCGCGTATGTCCTATGGCTTCCAGGCAAATAAAACAAGTTTTTGATAAAACACAGAATCATCAATTTAATGGATAAAATTATCTTTTCGATGCCTAGTTAATCGTATTTTTTATTTCATTGCTTGTTTTATTTGCCTGAAAACTAATAACGATAATAACGTTTATTTATAAGGATTATCCTTGATTTTAATTTATCAGGATGTTTTAATAATTATTATATTTGCGCTATTAAGTTTTATAATAGCATGTTATTCGGTAGAATATGTGTAAATATGTAACTGGAGAGGTAGATAAATCAATTTATAAATGAATAAAAATTGTTGACATGTAAATGACTCTTAAATTATGTATGTCCATTATACAGGAGTCAAGATAAGCTCCATATGTTGATGTTACAACATGACACGTACTTCATCTTAGTATCATTTTAGCGAAATTACTACGATAATACACACAATATTTTCATAATTTTACACAAAACGTGTTAAATATATGTAAATTTACACTATAATCCAATATTATTACAATAAATGTAATACATTTGTAATACAATTTTAACATTTAATGAAAATCATCAATTCAAAGTTTGTTACAAAATTTAAAAAATCTAAAATGGATTAAACACAAATTAAAGATAGGTAACCCCCTCGGATCTAAAGCAAATTCCACAATTAACATCATCGTTTTCAAATTTGTTATTATGTAATTTAAAAAATTTTGCATCGCAGAAATAAATTCAAACTTAAATCCAGTAGGGTTTACCATGAATTGGTTTGTTATTTTAAACTCATTTTATATTAAGGAAAATTACATTCTGTGCAAAATAATAAACAATATAATTAACTGCAAGAAATTAATAGAACTTGTCAATCAAAATATTCTTAGAACGTATCGATTTGCCTACACAATTTATGTGGTTAGCATAGGTTTAAAAATATTTAATAGAAATAGAATTTTCATGCTTTAAAAAATTATTTGTTTTATATCGTAAATGAAACAAACATACTTATTACATTAATTAAAGTGACTCGTTATCAGGCGTTGTTTGCTGGACAACGTCGTAAAATGTTATTCATGTCTTTTATGAACATATAGGAAATTAAGAATTTAATTTATTTTTTATTAAACATAAAAATTCGATGTTGAGTTTTTTGTTGTATAAAATATTCTAGAAAACGCCGAATACCATTTACTAAAATAGTGATAAATATACAAAGTAATGGTAAATATGGAGGATTTGCGAATCGAATAACAAACCAATACTAGTGGATAAACGCACATAGAATCTGTAGGTCTATTAAGACATAATTGTTGTTTATAGTCGTACGGAAGGTCCAATTACGTATTCTAAACAAGTTTCCCTATAATTTAAATTGGTCCTAGTCTAAGTTACACACGAAAATAGTGAAATTAAAAGTCAATTCAAGAAACACTCTTCATTTAAAGCAATTTATAGACGAATTCAAATATTTATTTTGGAATTTACATAAACCATAATTATAAAATAAAACAATGTATATTTAATTCTATTGATGTTTTGATTTCATGTTTTATAAATTAAACGATATAGGACGCGTAGGTTTTAGATCTTTATCTTCAGTCTTCAGATTTTTAATTTTTTCAACTACATTTGATGGCACGTTAAAAACGGTTTTGCACCCCTAAACCCACGTGTACTGAGCTCACAAATTGGATAAAATTCTAAGGATTGACCAAACACCATTTTAATTTGTATTTGGGCTTGGGATTCAAACATTTCATTTTAATGTAATATTTTCGGCTGCTTTTAGAAAAATACCCATGCGATTTTTCTATTTAATAAAAATGTTTTCAGTGAATACAATTTTGATCTATTGTACGTTTTTTAACTTTGTCATTGTCATTTTTTAAATAATTTTTATTTTATGACGAAATTTCATATTTTAAAGTATGTTTTCTACACATAAATATATGTAAACTGTCACATTTTCTAATTTCCGTATTATACAAAAAGCAATTTCGTCGGACATTTCTGCAGTAAAAACGAAGAGAATTCTACCGTGAAATGGAGGGTAGTAGATTCAAGGAAAGACAGAAGTAAATTGTTGCGTTGGTTAGAAAATAAAAATTTAACGCCAACGAAAATATGACATAATAGGAAAAAACTCTCGTCTTTAGCTTTTGAAACATAAATTTGATAAAGACAGCATCCTTATAAAATATTATATCTGCGATATAAACTTCAAAGTTAATCTTTAAGTTGTTCTTTACAGGATGCCAACAAACAGAGAATGGCTAGATAAATGTCCAGAAATAATAACAAAATTTAATCCACAAGCCTGGATATCCAAATCAAAGACTGTGTATGTCCTCGACATAATTAATATATCAAGCCCTACAACACGTATTTTACTTAAACTACATTTCATATTACGTCGTTATATTATAACAAAATAACGAAACAAAATATTTTTGAAACAAAAAAAAAATCATCTTTAAAACTAAAAGAACGAAAAAATCACAAATGTATTTTCGATAATAATTTAATGCATAAATGCATCTATAATTTTAACATATGGCTATTAACCTTAATTTAAGTTAAAATGGTTCAATTTACTTCAAAACACACGGGTTTTAATAAGAAAAGATTTGAACAAAATTTAAAAAAATTTAATTTTGGAAAATATATTGTTATATAAATAAAATTACGCCATGCCAGTTGACGTACTTAATAAAAACCTTTGTACATAGTTTTTGAATTAAATTATTTGAATTAGTAAAATAAGTTCTTCTCAATATTTAAAATAGTTAAATTCTTGTAAAAATTGTTTACATATACGATAATTTGTTTAGATTTAGATTTGGCTTTAAGACCGCATTTCTTTATATTTTACATTTTTCTATGTCATTACACCTTCATTTACAACAATTAGTTCATTTGAAGATATCGTTAATAAAATCGAAAACTAATAAATTAAATGTTGCTATTAATAATAATAAGTCTGTTTACATTCATTTACTATGTTTGACATAAATCACCCATACATTCTAAGTTAACAAAGCTTTGCACAACAGTGGAGACTTTTACTGTACAATACCTTACATATCACCACAATTAATTTACTTCCTTCTACTTTATACAACTGGATTTACAATATTAACTCTATTAAAGTATTTTTTTTTTTTTTAGAAGTTACAAAATAATGTTTTATGATCATTTAATATCGTTATACACACAATCATAATCATTTATAAATGACCTCCATATATTAAAAAAAAAAAAAACAAAAGAATAATGAATCTACAATTATGCAAATATTTGTATAAATCACAATATAGGGTTATTATTCCGCATGTGACGTTTACATACATTTACTAATGCTCCAGAAACTTTCCAAATTTCCAAAGATGTCCTTTACATTCATTAAATAAATGTCTAGATGGATTTGATTGATTTAAAGAATTTACAGGGAAAAGCGAATATATGTACGGAATAAAGTTATGACATTACAATTGCATTTTACAGATGAGTACCATCAATCATATTTTAGAAAAATTCGAATTGTAATTTTTGTTTTATTTGATTTGAGATTTTTCAACAAGTCTTAATGGATTACTATTTCTATAAAATATCAATTATTTAAGGCTAAGAATATTAAGGCTAGGAGCAGTAAACATTTTGTTATGATTTAAAATTTTAATATTTAAATAAATATAAAATGGGAAATAGTTCATCTAAGTAATAAAAATGAGATTTTGGTCTTGGTCTTTCGTATGCGTTAGATGCAATTAAAATATTTTCATCTTCTCTTCAGGCGAACATTTAACAACTTTTAAATTATTTACGGGGTGAACATAAATGAATGCAATGAATTTTAAACAAATTGTGATTTACGTAACTTCATTCATTCATGCTCGCACCGTATAAATCACTAGTAATAAATAAGTTGGAAACGTGTAGATACATTCGTTCTACATAAGAAAACCACATAAGAATACAAAAAAATGTCGATTTTTTGCTAAACGCATTATTTAATTTCCACCACATAAACAATGTTTCAAATTTGGTTAATAATGGAAAAATAAGCACAAAATAATTATTTTATTAACATATTGAGTCCGTTTCATTGAGTGTTTTTATTTATTTTTTTTTTTAATAAGTAATAAATATATATATTTTAATATTTTCAGATATTAAATGAAATTTTATTCAGAAAGTTGCGATAAATGAGGCTATTAATTTCCCAACATTCTTTAGCGTTAATAGTATTTGCAATCAATCAAATGATATATATTCTCCTAGTAATAAAAATTATTGTTTATTGATTTAATTTCTTATTTATTGCTTTTTTATTAAAGGCATAAAATAAATGATGGATAGTTATTAAAATTAAATATAAGAATGTTATCGTGGACAGTTTTATGAATATATGCTCCTTATATGCGCCTATATGTCAACGAAATTATAGTAATACATATATGTATAAGAATATAAATTGCTTTTTATTTCTCGACACTTATACGCTATTATCACTACTATGAATCTGAAAACATTTAGGAATACTTTTACATATTTAATGTTCATTTTAAATGGATGATGTTTACTATTACTGAAAACGTAATTTACAGACAATTAATAATTCATATGTAGCAATAAAAACAATCATGGTTTAAATATTACTAACTTACAATTTAAATTTCCCTTTCGTTTGATTAATTTTTATAGTGTTATATTCTGTTACGATTTAATATTTCACACATTTTCAATTATTTTTGTTTTTCTCAAATATCAAATGAAGACATTTCCCTACACCCTCGACGTTGATATAGTCCAGAAAACATAATTTATATATATCTTTTTTTTTTCAGGAACCTGGAACTTCTCAAACTGGTTCTGATCATAATGATAACGATGGTGACATACATGTTGTCCCTGATAAAAAACGTGCTGATGACAGTGATGACGAATAAGTAAGTTTTCCGCTAAATTCCTAGTCTCAGATGGACATAATAATAAAAAGTGTAAAGCACAAAAAATATATAAAGCATCCCAAATTGTATTTATATTTAGTTTATCCTTGTTTATGTTTACACTAATTTTAACAAAATTTGGATTTTTACCTTTTAGGCAGTGACGTTTCCTGTATACTACAAAATTGCTATTCTTCATATTTGAAATTGAACTGATTTAGTGAAAATAGCTAAAATTAAAATTAGCTAAAATAATAAATTTGTAGATAAAATTATGTTTTATGTCTATTATTGGATCTATCTTGGGACATGCTGTATATATTTATATATTTAGGTACATAAAATTGGATGAAATATGGTATAAAATGTGTAAACTCTTGGACTAGCTTGTGCAATTAGTTTCATAGCCCATTTCCATAAATTTTCACAATAAACTCCTATTGATATTTTACCACGTTGTACATTGTACATTAGTTAATGGCGGGATTCATTGCAAACATTTACGTTGAATAGATTTAGATTAATAAATTTATTTATAAAATTGAGTGCGAATTGATAGTAAATGGCCGATAAAAATTTCATTTACGTCAATCAAATTGTGTTATTTTAAATAATTATATACAACATATACAGGACGAGTCCCTTATGTAGCTCGTAATTTTGTAAGAAACTTGTTTAAAGTTGTCGGAGACCGGCGCTATGAAGTAAAATCGTTGCAGAGCTTTTTATTTTAGTGTTTAAGGATTTTGAACTTTCAGAAAACAAAAACATTATATTTCATCCTAGTGCTTCCTTATCTGTTCAAATATGCTTCACTTCCATATTTATTATATTATTATGTGTATATCCCATAGGAAAAGAGTAAAATAAAATTTAAAAAAATTTTCTTTTATCTTCCGATATCTTCATCAAAGTTTTTGTCGCCACATTCACCTACTTTTTCATATCTTACCTGTTTGCACATCTTTCTTTACTAATTTCCTATTAATTTCATATTATACTCGAGTTTTGACTTTTCCCAAGACGTTTTTATCCTAGTTATTTTTTTCAATCATTTATTCCGTAACACAATTCAAATAATTTTAAACTGTCAAATCGAATTTGTTGACTTCAATAAATTAGTTTTTAATAAATAACAATTTTAAGCTTAAATCTATTATAAAATAAATACCTCTTTTCACAAAAAGTTATTACACCAGTTTTATAAACTTTAGTTGTCAATTTTCAATCAATTTTAAAAGCATTTTTACACAAAATATAGAATTGAAGCACATTTGATTTTTATGTTTTGTTTTTAGTATTTGATAATTGTATTTGTATGTTATTAATGTTGTTGATCTCAAGATTGGTGTACAAAATTATGTGCGCACAGGGTAATGTTTAACTGTGGGCGGAGAGAAGCGCAAAATAGCGTCGTAGGCGCAACATGACTACATATAAAAGATGTCCTCTGCTCCATGGTTCACATTACCAACAGAAGACTTCAGTACCAACGAGCTCCAAACATTTTATACATATTTCCCAAATTTCAAGTAAGTGTGCGACTTTCAGCTTGTTTTATTTCTCTCATCTCATTGTTCAGTATTTGCGTTCAGTATTAGTTGGATATTAATTTTAGTTATAAATTGTAAATTACTTTCCATTAATTGTATAAAAATGGTATTTATTTAAATTATATTTGTTAAATTTACTCAGAATTGTAACAAAACTCTCAATTGTAATTTGTTTCATAAACAAATTGTGATATTTCAAATTGTAGGAAAAAACTTGTTGATATTAAAAGTTCCTATTTTGTTAAATTCTCAGTTTAGTTTTAGTTTGTTTGACTGATAGATAGTATTAGATTTTTTTATTATGTAAATGTATTGTTTTGTTAAATATATGTTTGTAATTTATTTGTAATTTATTTGTACTTTTCTTTTTTATTTACTTTTGCATAAATATATCTAGTGGATGACTTAATTGCTGACGAGTTGTATTTGCTTTTAATGCTTAATGATGTATTTTAATTATTTTGTAAACAACACAATGAAAGCTTAAACATTCTGAAGTGTATTCGTTAATTCTTAAAACTTTATTCTGTTTGAATTAATTAACATGTTAATTTGGAAAATGTGATGTATATCAAGATCTAAATTAAAAAAAAAACTTGTCAAAATTTGTCAATTTGTTTAAAGTTCGGGGCAGAAATTGAATCAAATAATTTACGTTCAAAAACTTTAAAAGCTTTTAAAAATAACGTGCGTTTGCGTAAATGAAAGTTTTATGTAAATTCTAATTTTTATGAAAATATAAACTTGTATTAAACTTTTTACAAAGACACTGAATAAGATTTTAGCTATTATGATTCAAATTTTATATAATATGGTTGTACAGTTTCTGAATTTTTATAGGTTTTAGTTTGTCGATAAAAGCTTTCTTTATAAAATATTCACAACGCTTCATTTTAATACGTCACATACATATAAGCTATATATATATATGTTCTGAATGTTAATTTCAACAAATTTCTTGTATCAGTTGAAATAATTTAGAAATTGGTGCCGATTGTAATTTTCATTTATGTTATTTCAAGTAATTTAACAAAAGGGAGAGGAATAGCTTCATTTTTACTCAAAGAATATTTACTTTCTACGTATTCCTTACTTGAAAGTGGGGTTGGAATTTAATTATTAATATCAAAAGATGGAAACCAAATCGATCTACTTTTTGAAAGCTAACGCTGATATAAATTATAAAATATCAAGACACGACATTTACAAATACAGTATGCAATTAAGTATTTAATTATAAAACCGCAAATTATAAGAAAATGTCTACTACAATCAAAAACATTCGTCCAATGTATTATTTTTTTAAGTAGAGTTTAATTAAATATGTGCGGTTAGCTCTTATTATGTTGTAAACACAAGAAATTAATTATTCTTGTATAACATTTTTTAAATTAAAAGTAAATGAAATTTTTCTATTTTACTCAGAATGAATCAGTCTACTGTATTCGTAGTAACCTTTGGAATTGTTGCTATAATTTGTATAAGTTCAGCGATGGCATCGACAATACCATTCATTAACTGTGAAGAAAAATCGTTAGCTGACGCTCCAACAAAGATTCGTCAGTTATGCTACTATGTTTTAGAACAACTTCACGATCAACCGCAAGATAATGGTTAGTAATTATTTTTAAATTTTACAATTAAAAGCTTTAAGGCAATAAATTTATTCAATATTTTTATAGGTGAAATCCTTGATGGAAGATTATACGAACGAGGAATTAAAAGACAAGACGTCGATCACGTATTCCTTCGCTTTGGAAGACGATTCTAAATGTAATTACTATTGTCTCCAATCAAGCTTTTTCCTGTTTGGACTGATATCCCTTTCACTTTGAGTTTATTTTGTTGCTTTTAAATTACATACATCTCTTGTATAATTTGGGAATCAAAACGCTTTAAAATTATTTAAAATATGTGAAAGCTGTGTATAAACTATTTAATTCTATTGTATATTATAATTATATTTAAATAATTATATATTTGTAAGTATAAAAGTATTTTTATTTAATTTTCATGTGCGCTAAATATATGAATTAACAAAATTATACACAAAGTATATATTCTTTTAATTGTTATCGAACTGCTCATTCAATAAATAATTTCTATCTATCTATTAAATGTGCTTGACATTAGTAATTGAAATTTGTTTTTTTTCCTTTACTAATATAAAAATTATTTTAGTATACAGTCCGTTCTTCCAAATGGGCCGGAGACTATAGCGACTTCAATTGTGATTTAATCACCAACAAACCATATATATTATTAAATGGGACAGTCTTAGCTACAACTTGGCGAAAAAAATTCTTTATTAAACACCTTCATTTATTTGTTATGACGTCATCGCCATTTTATTTAAATGGCAACCTATATTTTTTATTTCGTTATGATTTTTAATTCTATTTTCAACGGTATACAATT
>JAFFZR010010378.1:0-11163 GCA_018397195.1 Lethrus apterus | reverse complement strand
CAAATTGAAACAATTCGGTTCATTAAAACGTGAAATAAGAACGTTGGAAATTCAGACTTTTCAATCATGGATAACTTGATTTTTTTAAATGCAACACTATATTAATTATGGTATCATCGGATAGAAAATCTCATTCCCTTTCACCTTTATTAATACATGTTGGCATCTACAAGTAGTAGTTTTGTAGTTATTTCCGTTTATTTCTTTATACCATATTTCTTGACGTCTAAATCCTCAATACACTAATAATTTCGCCAGGAACTTGTTTTCATTAGATATAAAATTAAATACAACAACAGAACTAATGTTCATACATTCAGCGTTTCACTTAAAATACGTATAATTGATTTAGAAATATTAAATTGGGTTACATATTTCATTATTTAGAAAATATTATTCTCTCACATTCATATCAAGCTTGCGACTGGAAGTAACTTGTTCTGTAATGGGCATGTTTAAAAAAACGGTTAAACGCAACACTAATTAAGACAAAACCACTGTTTAATAGTAATAACTATAACTACTAATAATAAATAATGTGTTAAAGATTGTATTATTAAATTCAAATGTTAGTAGTTATAGTTATTAGATTACAGTGGTATTGTCTTAATTAGTGTTGCGTTTAACAGTTTTTTTAAACATGCCAATAACACAACAAGTTACTTCCAGTCACAAGTGTGATATGAATGTGAGAGAAAAATATTTTCTAAATAATTAAATTGTAACCCAATTTAATATTTCTAAATCAATTATCCGTATTTTAAAAGTGAAACGCTGAATGTATGAAAATTAGTTCTATTGTTGTATTTAATTTTATATCTAATGAAAACAAGTTACGAAATTATTAGTGTATTGAGGATTTAGACGTCAAGAAATGTGGTATAAAGAAAAAAAACGGAAATAACTACAAAACTACTACTTGTAGATGCCAACATGTATTAATAAAGGTGAAAGGGAATGAGATTTTCTATCCGATGAAACCACAATTAATATAGTGTTGCATTTAAAAAAATCACGTTAGCCATGATTGAAAAGTGTGAACTTCCAACGTTCTTATTTCACGTTTTAATGAAGCGAATTGTTTCAATTTGTATTGAGGAATAAAATGCATCTTAACAAATCGAACGGTGAAAACCGCAGCTCTCTTCGCACATTAGTTCCGGAGATACTTCAAATTTCCGAAAACACTGCAAGAGTCGTTTTTTTCAAACAAAGTCGAATAACTCAGAAACAGTGCTACTAAAACCAAGTATGTGTTTAATAAACTGGTGTTTATTTTTTATGGACAATCCAAAAAGATATATGTATGTATAAAAAATAGGGTATTGCATTTAAAATAATAAGTTTGCACATATTTTTAGTTGATAGAGAAATTTGAATTATTAATGCATACAAGGTTTCAGAACTGACTTACTATTAATAACGGAGCAATTGAACTTTCCATCTTAGTTGGTACACCTGTATATACAGGCAGGTGCATAAAAAACGGACAGAGCTGTAGTATCGTTATTAGTCATCCGATTTTCAAAATTCAAAAACCGCATTGAATTGTTCAAAGCCCGCTATAAACTGGCAGTAAATAATATGTTTTATTTTGAAGCGCCTCTGAACAACGATTGTCAACTTTTTTTTTGTAAATGGCAACTTTTTTTTTTTTTGCCTTTTTTCGAATTCTACTTTTTTTTCTGAACACAGCGATATAATAAAATCATATAGTGCACGAACCGTAGCCGTAAAAATCAATTAAAATCTGATCACAGTGAAACGCAATTAAGTAAGCCATGAAACAAGTTATCCATGTAGAAATCTTCCTAGCTTTCAAAAATTTTGCAGATTAGAAGCTAATTTGCGACAATTTGGTGCATTCAAGAAACCAAAAGTTCTAGTGCGAAAATTAGATGAAGAATTAGAAATGAATGTTTTGCTAAATGTGGAAGAAACCCCCAATACGTCTTTAGCTAAAATTGCGCAAAATTTTGGGACATCGAGAAAAACCGTCATTGCAATTCTGAAGAAACATAAGTACAAGCCATACATCCCTTGTAAAATCCAAGCATTAGAGAATAACGACAGAGAACGAAGAATCAATATTTGTATTTTTTTTTTTTTTTGAATTGATCAAGAGAAGATTTTGCATTTTTCATTTCATATTTTTGAAAGCTAGGAAGATTTCTATCTGGATAACTTGTTTCATGGCTTACTTAATTGCGTTTCACTGTGATCACATTTTAATTGATTTTTACGGCTACGGTTCGTGCAAAATATGATTTTATTATATCGCTGTGTTCAGAAAAAAAAAAATAGAATTCGAAAAAAAGAAAAAAAAAGATATGTTGCCATTTAAAAAAAAAGTTGACAATCGTTCAGAGGCGCTTCAAAATAAAACATATTATTTACTGCCAGTTTATAGCGGGCTTTGAACAATTCAATGCGGTTTTTGAATTTTGAAAATCGGATGACTAATAACGATACTACAGCTCTGTCCGTTTTTTATGCACCTCCTTGTATATATTTATTTTAAAGAATAAAATAAATATGTATTAGAGTTGGTCAAGGTAAATATATTGTAAATAAAGTAAAAAATTAATTAAGAAAATTGGAACACAATTTTGAGCATAGAGTAGATAACATACTTAATTTTCTTTTATAAGAACGTAATTAAACCGACAAAAAATGTATAAAGTAACTGTATTTTAATTCAGTATTATTAATGATTGAGCGTCTAAGTTTTTGCAGAATAATTCCCAGAATAACCGAAATCAATATCGAATAAAGAAGTTAGGAAACTCCACAGAAGTTTAATAAAGTGTTTTGAAAAACTATCATGGAAGGGTGTTTTAACACCGACGGGCATATTAGAAATCGGGAGAGACTCCTATAATTTAATATCATTTCATTTTATTGCGATTCTTTTAGTAATTAAATGGACTTCATTACTTCGTTTACTTTGGAGACGAAATAAAAACGACGAAGTCTGGAATTTACGGCTCGGTCGGATAAAACTGTCACATTTAACAAGGTAATTGATTCGGCTTATTTACGACTCGGATTTTCAGATACGCACCGACGTCAAAATTGTATTTTATAGTCTACGTCAATCACGTCAATTGGTGATGTAAAATTCGTCAAAAGTTATATCTTCCGTGCAAAGATGAAATGCGCCTTATAACCAAAGTGTCACTTACGTTGTGTGAGTGGCATCGCGACGTTATTTATTATACGCTTTCAAAAGATTTTCTTTTAAAATGTGATACGACACGTTTTATAGTTTTATAGCTTTTAAAACGGAAAAAATCCCCAAACAAACTTAAATTAGTACATTGATAGAAGTACACAAGAACGATGTATTTTCACTATATTTTTCAAAGTATCCGTACATATAACATTTTTTAGATGGCTTAGTATTAATTACATCTTAAATGCCAACGAATTATCAAATATTTGATAGTTATCAGCAATATTGCATAGATTAGTGATCAGTAACATTAACTGCATAAAAATCAGTACTCCATAAAATCGAAAAATTTGATTTTTTTTCGTAATTTTTTACCCTTTTCTTTGGAATTGTTATGAATCGCTGACTCCGGTATTCTTAAACGTAATCATGGATAGACCAAGAAATTTAAGTGAACAGGATACGTGCGCCGTCATTGCTGGATACGATACAATGTGGCAAATTTGCTAGGAGTTTTCAATTCATCAATAAATTACATGGTTAGACGTTTCAATGAGACTGGTTCTTATTCCCGATGGCAAGGTCAAAGGCGAAAAAGGTCAACTACGAGATAAAGCTTTTCTCAGGCAAGTAGCCTGAGAAATAGGACCGCTACAAATTCAGCCCTGAGAATCGAAATCGAAGCAATTCGAAATGTAGCAATTTCTTCTGGAACAGACAGAAGGAGGTTAAATGAAACACAACTGAATAATAGGATGCAGCCATTGCACTGCTACTTACCAGAGAACACCGAGTAGGCTCAGATTTGCATGGGAACGTTCCAATTGGACTGTAGACGATTGGAAACGATTTTATTTACGGATGAAACAAGAGGCAGCTTAAAGACTTGTGATGGACGCGAGAAATGGCGGAGAACGGTAATCTACTTGCTGTTTTGTTCAAAAGGAGCCATTCGGATGGATTTATTAATGTTTTGGGGAGGGATTTCTTTTTACGCTAAAACAGAGTTGGTATTCGTGGAAGAGCAGTGAATGCAATTTATTATCGTAATAACATTTTAGAAGAACATGTCACGCCATTTGCTCCATTCGTTGGTGAGGATTTCCTCCTTATGCAGGATAACGCGAGACCTCACGTTGCCAGAATAGTACTAGACTACATAAATGAGGTTCTTATTCCGGTAACGGATTGGCCACCCAGAAGCCCCGATTTAAACCCCATAGAACACCTATGGGATAAATTCAAAAGAGCAGTTAAGCGCCGAACACCTGCTCCTACGAATTTAGGAGAGCTTGAAGAAGCCGTTGTTATTGAATGGGAAAATATTCAGCAAGAAGCAATTCAAAATTTGATTAACAGTATGCCGAGAAGAATACAAGCGGTTATTAATGCCAGAAGAGGCAATACACGTTATTGATTTTTTTTAAATATTAAAAAAAATTAAATCTTTTTTTTTGGATATACTTTATTCTCATATTTTCTAAAAGTTTCGATAGTTATGATGTTTTTGCTTGATTAATTGTTAGTTTGACTGTTTTCTCTTAGAAAAAGCTTTTTAAACTGTCCATCAATCACTCTAATTTATTTTCATGTGACTTTCAATCAGTTTAACAACTCAAAGTTAAAAAATTTCTATTTTACAAACATGGAGCGTTAATTTTGTCCAGGAGTATATTTACATTTGAGACATTTGATATAAACATGTAGACTTTTCCTTGGATGACAATTTCATAAATAAGTGACGCCTTCAATGATTTAGTATTTTTTTTAGGAAATTACATATTTGTATCGAGAAAGAACGACATTTGACATGAATGTCTTTACAGCTTCATTTTTTTCGATATTGGACTTCCTCAGAATTTAGGCATGGGATCATAAATATGGATAAACATTTCCTATATTTTTTATCAATAGTTTTATAGCTTTTATAAGAATTTTTTTTCTTTAAAACTATCGCTGTACATTATTTTTAAATACAGATAAATTTCGAAATTTGATGTACATATCGTGTATTATTAATATATTACAATAACACAGAAACAACATAAAATTTGCTATAAAATAATAAAAAATTAATAATAAATTTACCTGGATTTTGCCTACAGGTGGTGATACAACTAGAAAGATCCTCATGGTGGCTTTGAGAAAATCTTCTCGATTGGTACTCCTTTCTTCTTTCTTGTTGCTCTTCTTCTGACTAACGTTTATTTTTACACTTTTATTATCACTGCTCATTTTGTCACTTTTTCGAACACCTTTAGAGAAGCTACTAGAGGGAGACGCTAAATTACTAATATTTTTAACAGAAACACTCTTTGATTTATCTTTGGACGTAAGTCCTTTTAAGTAATCTTGTGCTCTTGTCGTAGTATTTGATTCGATGCTTTTTTGGCGAGTGAGAGATTTTTGACATTCTTTCTTTTCATTCTTGTCAACGCTTTTTGACGTGTCAGAATTATCGTCTTTGTTTTTCTTGAAAAATTCGAACCTGCTAATTGAATACGTTTACAAATGTCGAAAAGCAATTTAATATTATTTCGATATATTTTTCTAAAAATGTTCGAAAATTGTTGAAAATCAGTTGTTGCAAATGCAATGTAAAACTATAATATAAATAGTTTAGCGTCAATAGTTTCCAACATAGAAATCGCTGATTAATGAAAATAAACTCAAATTCAATTAATTAAGTGTTGGTTTTTGTGAATTCCATTCTCTTTTATCTGCTGGTTTGTTAATTTCGCTAAAGATAATTTTTAGGTAAAGTAGTCCGTTGGAATTATACTTCATAATGGCAAAAAATATAACGTTAACATCATCGTCGACAAGAGAAATTTGAATTTAAATCATTTCTAAAATTATTAGAAAAGTTCTTGATGAAGATTATTTTGCAATCGAATTTTAGACGTTCAGAAAAAAAGAAAAACACGAACTAACGAGAGTAAGAAGTGTAAAATATATTCACAATATTATTATGGCCTGAAGTTCAAGATATGACACCAGGCCTGAAAAACGACTGCGAAAATGCTGAATGGGCGGAAAATGTTTCTAATATTTTTCTCATATTCTACATAAAATTTTAATAAAATACATTTCCGATAATTTCCTTAAGTTTTTTGACATTTTTATATTTTTCCAAAGCGAAGGTCACGTGATATATTTATCAATCCATTTTTTAGTCCTTGTTGATAAATAATACACTGTCATTCTTTTTGATAAATCATATAATAATTTTAACATTTATTAATATGGGGTGTTAACGGGTCTTATTTTCTGTTCTTGAAATAAATATGTCTGAAACATATACAGTCTGTTCACGGAAACATTCTACAACAGCTAATTTTTTTATTTAAAGAGATACAAACTTGGTTAGATGGAAAAAGTTTAAATACCTTGCATTGCGCATTTCGCACAATAAATTATAAAACGCTGTCAGCTGTCGACATCAAGCTGACGTCTGCGCACTTGCGGCACTGCTGAGTAGCAATGAAAGATTGTAACGGTGCTCACCGAGAGGTGGAGCCGTGCATCAATTTCATATAATTATTTATTTAGAAAATTATTTTCTCCAAAAGTCTTTTAATAGCGGGTATAGAGAAAAATTGTCTTGTATTTAATTATAGCAGGCAACCAGAGCAACTTGAAAATATAAAAATATACAGGATGTTCAATTTAAAAAAATAATCCATATGCTTGTACCTTAGCAACGCGATGTTCTTTTGTTTTATAATTTATTGCGTCAAATGCGCACTGCAAGGTACTTAAACTTTGTCCATTTAACCAAGTTTGTATCTCTTTAAATAAAAAAGTTAGCTATTGTGGAATGTTCCTGTGAACAGACTGTATGTCGTGTGACGTCACGATATTTATTATACCCGATAATTCTTTCTTTTAATTTTTATACAGGATGGAACAAAAGTATCAAATATTGGCTGTAACTTTTTAATTTGAAAAATTATGAAAAAATGTTTAATATAAAAGTTCATTGGTGTATTATCATGCATGATCTGACCTTTTTACTTTGTTCCCACCTTCTTTTGTTTCGCTGCCACGGCTACCAACTTTGGTTTTTTAAATAACAACCATACATTTTTTGTGTGATTTTCAAACAAGCGTATTTTTCTGTTTTTCAGTTTTGCTATTATGGGGAAAAAGAATAAAGATTTAAAAAAAAATAAACAAAGGTAATAAAATTAACTTACTAAGTAATAAAATGCAATATCGAGAATGCCATCCAGCAAAAATGCAAGAATGCCATGGAAATTTGACATTTTTTGTTGAACGTCATTGCAAATTATTAATTTGCTCGAAAAAATTGTGAAAACATGGCACATTTAAGTGAGAAACAACGCATTGAAATATTAATGATATATAGGTATGGCGATAGGAGGAGGACGCAAAGCGAAGTGTGTGATCTATTCAATGAAGTTTACCCAGATACTCCTGTCGCTCAAGGAACGGTTTCTCAACTAATTAAAAAATTTCGACAAACTGGTAGCACAAAAAATATGCAAAGAACTGGGAGGCCCAAATCGGCAACAAGTGAGGACAACGCTTTAGACGTCCTGTTAACAATTGAAGAAACACCAAGAGTTTCAGCAAGGGAAGTGGCAGAAAATTTAGAAATTAGCCATACTTCAGTGCTTGGAATTTAAACAAAAAGAAAAAATTCGTTCTTATAAGCTTCAATTAATACATGAATTAAATGAAGACGATTTTGACAGACGGGCGGAACGGAGCTCAATTTGAACATTTGGTTTAGTATTGATAGCATTTTGTTATTGTAAAAGCTTTTGTGTTCAATTTTTTTTTTATTAAGCTCTTAATAAAATAATTTGTTTACTTGTCAAATTTCCATGGCATTCTTAACCAAAAATGATGATTCAATTTTTTATTACTTAGTAAATAATTTTTTTTTTTTATTATTATTATTTTATTTATTCTTTTTTCCCATAATAGCAAAACTGTATTATTGAACACGGAAAAATATGCTTGTTTGAAAATCACAAAAAATGTATGGGTGTTATTTAAAAAACCAAAGTTGGTAGCCGTGGCAGCGACACAAAGGTAAAAAGGTCAGATCATGCATGATAATTTGATAATACACCAAACAATTTTTATATTAAACATTTTTTCATAATTTTTCAAATTACAAAGTTACAGCCAATATTTGATACTTTTGTTCCACCCTGTATAAAAATAAAAATATTCACTGTAAACTGTTATAATGTTGGATGTTATTGAAATCATCATCACGCCCATTTATAAAATACTCTGTCAACAGATTTTGGCGTCACATTTTTTTTTAATAGTAATCATAAGTTTTACTTCTTTTTGCTCAATTTTATTGCAAAAAGAGGGGCAGACATTATGGCAATATAATTTACGACTAATGCCGTATTGACGGCGGGTAATAACCCCGAAACCAAAGTTGGTCTGCGTATGTGAGCGACTAATGCAAGTCGATCTCGTGTGTCGAACTATCGCAATATATTTAAAAAGAACGTATATAACGTCTTAAGTCTTAAAGTATATATACTCTTGCATAACAAATGATTTTCTTGAAAAACACAAAAAAAATTTAGGCCTATACGACACTTTTGGTGAAAATTCCACCGACACGTAATAAAATATATCGAAACAATAATTCTAAACACATTTGATTTATGCATATGTAAATTAATTTCACCTGCTTTGTGTTAGGGAATTCTTGCGCGATATGGTTTGTGAACCTGCCGTAGGCGACGTCGACGTTTCCTGTTGACCAGAAGAAGAACCATGGCGCTGCACGCGGCGACGGATGGAACCAACCAACCTGCGCCACTCGTGCGGACGCCCGTCCGATTCTTGTTCGATGGTTATTTTTTCTCGAGCAATTTTCAAATTTCTCGTCGAAAAGAATTTTACCACCTCGAACAGGATTTTGTTGCGCGTCGACGAAATTTTACTTAAACGGTCGCGTTGTCCATTTTTGAAAGCACACGATATTTTAATTTTATAAATAAATGCTTCTATTTGTATTACAACAATTTAATATTACAATCAGTATCTAATTTTATGTACTATTATTAAGCGCTTCTGCTTTTCGAATAAAAATTGTTTAAATGAAAGACAATAAACCAAATTAACACTATTACTAATTCACTTAATTTTATTTTCTAGGGTTAAACCTATAATATTACAACTGTCAGAATGATTCAATGTATAAATACATTTATTTAGACAGTATTTATTACGCTAATATTTATTTTAAAACACACATTTTGTTTTCAAAAATGTTGGATAAAAGCTATATATTCTTAATATATTTAATAGCATTTTAATTTATTCTAAACGTAATATGCGTCAATAAATCTCCAATGATATATATACATTGTGGATCATTTATTTTGAGCAGCCTGACGTCTGTCAACCTTTTTTGCAATTTAAATAGCTTAATGTACTTTTTATGGAACTCATCTTCATAACCTCATAAATGCATGTGTGCAATTTTGTACACAACTGCAACAAATACGTTAAATTTGTTTCGTTCAGTACTCAAAATAACTAATTTTTCCCGCTGATTGATCATTAATTACGTCAAGCTGCAAGCAATGAAAACATGGAATTTCGCGTAACATTAATCGAAAACTGCTGTCGAATTTTTTATAAAAAGTTTTAAATGCAAACTGATTTAAAGTGATTTATGCAGGAAGGAAATATCGTATTTAAAAAGTTAACTTTTATTGCGCCGTAATTTACGAAGCGGTGCATTCGCTACTTATGGTTTCGAAGTTTATTTTATGACCTTAATAACCTACATAAAGTTATTGACGTGTCAAATTTGTTTTAGTGGAGTGTATTATTATTTTTTTAATCAAAACTTTATTAATTTAGGATATACCGATCTGTATACAGCCAGTCTGATTACTCAATGCAGTTACATTAATTAAATTAACTACTGAAAAGGCAAACCAAATTAATGGATGCGATAGATGTGTAAACTTTAATGTTTAAAATCAACTAAAATGAAATCTGTTTCGATTTTCAGTCTGATGAAAGCATTCTTTAAACTCAATTTAGCTTTTGCGTTTATTCTGCAATAATATTGTTGATTAAATCGATTCACGTCTTAAATTTTTACCAGTAACATCAAAATCAGAAATGCGATTATTTTCAAATGTTGTGAATGAAATGTGAGATATTACTCAATTCAAAAATTACAAATAGGAATGAATATACAGGTTGATTCTGAAATAGGTATCAATATTTTAAAAGATAATAGCTAACTATGTATGTAAGTAAAAATGGCGATTCTATGTTCAAGGGTTTGCCAGAAAAAAAATTTTGTTTTAGAAAAATATGAAAATAACGCCTAATAATCGCATTTTAAAGGTACTTTTGCAACATTTCATGTTATTCCCGCCAAAGGACGAACATTAATATGGGTCAGCTATCACCTATCAATATAGGGACCTATTTCACAATGACCCTGTAGTATATACAGGGTGTACCAACTAAGATGGAAGGTTCAATTGCTCCGTTATTAATAGTAAGTCAGTTCTGAAACTTTGTATCCATTAATAATTCAAATTTCTCTATCAACTAAAAATATGTACAAAGATGGTCGACTTCCGGTTATACCGGAAGTTGGCACAAACTTTCTTATTTTAAATGCAATACCCTATTTTTTGGATTGTCCATAAAAAATAAACACCAGTTTATTAAACACATACTTGGTCTTAGTGGCACTGTTTCGGAGTTAGCCGACTTTGTTTGAAAAAAAAAACGACTCTTGCAGTGTTTTCGGAAATTTGAAGTATCTCCGGAACTAATGTGCTAAGAGAGCTGCGGTTTTCACCGTTCGATTTATTAAGATGCATTTTATTCCTCAATACAAATTGAAACAATTCGGTTCATTAAAACGTGAAATAAGAACGTTGGAAGTTCAGACTTTTCAATCATGGCTAAGTGATTTTTTTAAATGCAACACTATATTAATTGTTTCATCG
>JAFFZR010010377.1:0-11301 GCA_018397195.1 Lethrus apterus | reverse complement strand
CCTGGGTAAGGAAGCATCGGACTGACTGAAACAAAAGGGTAAAATTTGACTGTTAACTATGCCGGAACCGCGCCCATAGAACAAGAGCAGACGGTCTCATCAAAATCATAACAAAATCAGCTACTGAAGTATGTTATACTTCAGTAAAATTACACTCAACTTGTCAACTGTGACAAGGAGTTGGATTCTCTAAGATGTTATACGAGAATGCCAATCTCCACTGTGACCGGGTAAAAAAACCGTCACAATACGAGTTTTGTTTTCAAATTTATTGTCTTGCCAGGACTAAGTCTTGAGCAGACAACGATAGTCCTTTCTGATCAAAAAATTATGGGTTATCCGCTCATCGAGAACTCGTGGAATATAATAGGTAGAAGATTAAGTCAAAAATGAAAAGCAAAAATGATCCAGTAAAGAAAGAAATGTTTACTTTTAAAGCTCGGCTATCAATCTGTCTCGCCGCATAAAATGTGTAGCGTTTTCAGCCGTCGAAATTATGAATATCAACGTCAACTTTAATTTCGTCTATAAATAAATTACAGTTCCGGACGAAGCGATTCGACCGATTTTAACAATATCCAATTACACGGGATATATAAATTATAAAGTGGTATCATTAATTATTTCTCGTATGATGTATTCGCGTTTGCGAACGCTTTGTTTTATATCGCAGAAATTCCCGATTTGAAAATTTATTAAATTGCATATTTAATTGACATGCGAACGATAATTTACGGATTTATTTCGTTTTAAAACCGGTCGCACTTGGCGCTCCTCGACAATTTGCGTACACACACATACGCACGCACGCACGCACGCACGCGAAGCTGCAAACATGACTTCGTTGTTTGTCCGTGGAATACGTGCGTAGACATCTGGTTAAAATCAGTATTGGCTGTGACGGCAGTAGACGGTCAAAATCGCCGAAAATTTAAAATGGATGTGTACTCAATTCACATAATGGGGACTGTTGACCTACTTAGGACAAGTGACTTTTGTATGTCGTTGCGTAAGCGACCATTTTCCATTTGTATCGTGTTCGTTAATTACAACGCTTGCTTAACTGCGTGTGACAACAATTCCAGTGTGTGTTCCAAATTATTTGAAAAACGCTACGAGAAGGACCATGTAATGCCTTCGTTATTAAAAAGAGTGTGATTTATTACAATATTTAAAAAAACGGAAAGCTTTATTAACAAAGACGTTCTTAAAATAAATCCAAAAAACTGGTTTCTATAAACTGAAAAGTTACAATTTTCATGCATTACAAATTTCAAAAATTTCTAAAAAAAAAAAATATCGACCTAAAATGAGAAGTTAGAATTTTTTCAAAATATCTCTTGAGCACCTTTCTGTGAGAGCCACATTCCAATATAATTCGACAGATTGAAATTGGTAAAAATCTGTATACGGGTGTCCCCGAAAGGTCTGTACAAAATAATAACACATATTCCTGAGGCCAAAGTAGGACGATTTAACCCAACTTACCTCTATTCAAAGTTGCTTCGTTTAGCCGCTAGAGGGATACAAATTTTCTGAAAAGAAATCGTTTTTCGAGAAAATTGTATAACGCTTCTCGCGATTGGGACCAAATTTGGTACGTGGATTTGTACTAAAAGAAAGCATTATTTGACATGTTATTTTCTCTTCTGCAAGTTTTGTAAGTGGTCAAAAAATGGTCATTCACATCTTAAGAAGCTCATAACTTTTTTGTTATTAGATGAATATTTTTGAAACCTTTTTCTCTAATAGGCACATATTGCAGTGTTACCGGTTAGCTCGCATAAATAAATTTTTAATTTATTTATATTTTTAAAATTAAAATGTCTGATTACAGGTATCTATGATTGGTTTATGGAAAAATACACAATTTTATGTATTTACAACAGAAATCTTTATTATTAAACAAAACATCTAACTACAATCTGCCTCCAACAGAGGTCGGTCGTTTTAAACACGAATACCTACGTTTAAACAATAAAATACTAAAAATCACTAGAAAATCGATATTGACGCGTATATCAATCGTTAATAATAATTATTGTGTTTCATGATTGCTAATTGTGCATACAAAGTGTATGTGTGTGTGTGGGTGCACATTATTTATCCAGGTGAGTATTACTTATAAATTTCTATACTTGGAAATGTCTATATCCCACATGAATGAAGGTTATGTTGCCATCTCAATTTTACGTACTTCTCTTATATCTAATTAAACTAATTTATCCTTCTTCACCTCTGGGTTTTTCACAGACAGGGTTCCGAGTTAATTAAATTACATAAAGTTAAATTTGACGTCTCATACACACCTGGTTTTCCACCTAGGGTTTCGAGATCTTAAATTGCATGAATAAAATCAAATTTAATGTCTCATACACACCTGGTTTTCACCTAGGGTTTCGAGATCTTAATTACATAATATATATAAAATTAATGTTTCCCTTCACCACTGGTTTTCCACTCAGGGTTTCGGATATTGAGACAAAAATAACATACAACATCAACAATTCTTTTTATTAAAAATCACACACAAATTTTCCAAGTCCCAAAGTTTACATTTAATAAGAATAAAATACAAATTTAATAATTATAAATAATATATTATATTTACCTTTCCTTCACTGCCGAAAATGGATCTGATTTTACGAAAAATCTGGAGAGTTTATATACTATTTTGATTTTATAAAAACCTACCAAGCGATTCTGGTCTTTATGTTTACCAACTTAATATTTAATTTTTCAAAATTCCCTAAATCTATTACCAACTTAAACTATAATTTTCTTTACAGACAATAATAAAATGTTGTTATAATGCTTCTACCCTATTTGTACATCCCCTTAATCCTAATAAAAATATCCAAATAATGATCACATATCGGAATCCGCATAAATTCTGAATAAAAAAAAAAACAAATTATGAAATTCATCAAAAAACGACTTTTTAGGAAAAGGTAACCGTCCAGGATTGCATTCCCATGGATTGATTACAATTCTGGATCATCAGTCAAAGTTGGAAACCCGAACGGAAAGAAAATCCGGTGAACTTTGTGGTTATGTCAAGCACATGGTTGAAATTTCTTCTCCCGGAGTCTACCACCGTAAAACTTGACAATGTGAGCCTCCAGCAGACATTTTTAGTATACTGAAAACCCGGATTCAGAAACGACCCCTCATGAGTAGTCATCGGAGCCCTTAACACCAATCTCCGGAAGACTGTTATGGTTTTGTCTCATTTTTGGTATGTTTTATGAATCTATTTACCTCTATCAGTACTAATCTTAATTATTTACAGCAATTTCCCTCCAGATATGCAAAGAATCCGACCTGTGATGAAAATCTTTACAATTTATTATTATTCAACCCACATGGGCCAGTCCGGAACATAGCAATATGTAGTTAAAATTAATAATTTTCGAGGTGATGACATATTTTTTTAATTTTCGTACATTGTCATCCCTCCCGAGAACCATAAAAGTAATTTTTAAATGTTTTCTAAAACAAAACTGATAAACTACGAACTAATAAATAGAATATGCTGTAAATAAGAAGATACACCAAGCTTTACACTTCAAAGTTTTATAATATTCACACATTAAATAGAGAGATCACAAAATGCCATACTTGTGCAAATGACTCGTCATGGCGACTCGAATAAAATCGTTTCAAGAAAGATTTTTTATTCGTTCCTGAATTTGGAACATCATATCTAGGAAATCGTGTAATGTCTTACAGTCTGTCCAATTAGATATATAAGACAGAAGTTCTCGTATCTTTAACTGAAATAAGTCATAACTGAAAAATAGCATAAGTGAAATTTTAAACATTTAGGAATTACAAATTCATAAATAAGTTTAGCATTTTTTAGTCTCAATAATCAGTATATTACAACCTAATTCACCGGGAAAAAAAGTAATTTCTGCACTTAAAAATACTAAATAATACTTTCAATAATATTTTTGCTTATTCTGTCTCTAGTCTAAAGTCATCAACACTTCAACCTATTATATTTTCCTGAAAATTAATAACACTCTTCTTTTTATAACCTCATAAATAACAATTTGATCAATTTTATATCAGACGTTAACCAATATTTATTGCTATTTATAAATTCTTCTTATCGCTTATATACGAGGGGTATTCGGAAAGTAAGACCGGGCGAGTTTTTTTTGTTTATCTCAAGAATATGAAAAGTGTATTTGCCTCCTTCTTGCAGCAAGGTCTTCTTTTCTGATGGGTGGATGCTGTTCTACTTTCTACTTTACACCCTGGTGTGTTGTTCTGTTTTCTATTTTCTTGAATTGTTTGGTCACTATCTAAGAATGTGTTAAAATTAAAGTCCAGAATGGAAGTCCTACTTCCCTTCTGGAGCTTAGTAGGTGTCCGAGACTGTTGATATATATATTGTAGTTCTTGGTTTGAAGTTTGAAGCTTGATGGAGAATTACCGAGCTTTAAACAAATTAAACACTTTTTACAAATCTTTTTCAATTACTCATTAAGACCTGCACAGCTTAAAATTCAAAATGCAAGTGTTAACAAGTTACGATTCAATGTACAGTTCCAAACTTACCATACAATTTTTACTGCGATTTTATTGTATAATTTCAATAAATTAAAAAATTTATTATTGAATGACCAAGTTGCAAGATAGATGTCAAATTATATTAGCTCTAGTTGTAAGTACATTTTTATTTGTTTTTATTAAATGATTATTGTAACATTAATTGTATTACAGTAACATCTTAATGAAGTTATAAACAAATATTAACAAATGAGTTATTAATTTTTCGAATACGTCGACCGCTTCCCGAGTGAATATTCTTTCATATAAATCTTCTTTCCTATTTTTTCAAAGTTATTTAAATATACATTTTGTATATTAGATCGATGTTATTGTACGCAAATAAGCTGAAATCCATGTAGTGTCTTAAATACCATCTTGTTTTTAAAATTTTTTCAATGGAGGTCAAATTTTCTTTGATAGTTTCATCCCCACTCAGATTATTTTTCATCTATTTTTCATTCACATTAAAAAATGCAATTTCTTGAAATTTATCGTATCGTTTCTGCGTGGCAGCTGCGTGTAACTTTCTAATAAATTTACCTTAATTACATTTTTAACATCGAACTTGAAAAAAAATCTGGTACAGTGGACGTAGATAAAAGATTTTATTTTATGACCGCTAGTACAGTACTCGAATGCGCCTTTTCTAGTAGTTTATGATGTAAAACCTTAAGGAATAACTATATAAACAAGAGAACTCGTTTCAATTATATTTATTTACGACTAGATTTTATTTGTATCCTCTCTTTCGTGCGGCGCGGATGGAAGTAGACTAAGAACACCTGTGCGGCTTGAAAGCGTGACTCTTGAAAATTCCTTTACAATATTCAGCCCCTTCCGATCACTCGACAGACAATGCGAAATACATACACATATTAATATTATATTCATGCTTGGAATAAATACTTGTCATGTTATGCACAACGGGGGTCATTGATATTATGATGTGCATTTTCAAGTATTTTTTCTTAAATAATAAATAAATATATATAATTTAATTGTCATTGAAAATGGCTTTCAGTAATAATTTAATTTAATTTAATTGTTATCTTTTTATTCTTAAGCGACCAAACAATAAAAGACTTCGAATGTAATAAATATGTATTGAGTTGGATATGTAGAAATTGTTCGTGATGCAGGAAATTCGATCGATTATTTATAATCGATGAATCTAATAAATTAATGAAACAAATCTATTCCAAGCAATGTATTTAATGGTTATAAGTATATTAGGAGCCATTAAACGTCCAAAGTCGTATTAGATAGCACAAATTTCAAAATCCTTATACTAAATTTTATCTACAGGGCGTAAACTTTTATTTTCTTTACGTTATAAACAATGAAATAAAAATAACAATGCAGTTGAAACGCGAATGGTTGACTCTTTATATTACTTATTTTAAAGGAAATTAGATTATATTCAGGACGACAAATTAACACAAGTGATAATGTACTCTTCCTATATTTTAACATATATTAGGCTAACTTTGTCAAAAAACCAAACACGTAAAAGTCTAAATCTTTTACATACAAAAGCAGACTTTAAAATTTTTCAATTACAATTAACATCTGGTTAGAAAATTATTCTATTGGAACTGTTCATATTAAGATTTTAAGCCATTACTTAAACTAACCGCATGGGCTTTTTTATTAGAACCTTCTATCGTTTAATTTCGACGACGTTTTTAATTTTAAATGTCACTTTACTTCTACAACGGAAATTTTTAGTATCAGCCTAAAAACCATCCTTAAATATTTTTCTAGAATTTTTACTTAATTTCGATAATAAAAGTATAGTCTTTCTGAGGAATAGTTTTTTTTTTTTCATATTGTGGAAAAAATATAGTGTCTTTGCAAGCTACAATATGTTTTCATTAGACTTGCTCCATCTAGAAATATTTTCATTATTTCATGCCTTCATGTTTTTTTATGGACGTCAACAATATGTGGAGGAAGTCCGATGCTCTCAAGGCAAAATGATGAAGTATAAAGCTCGTGTATCAACTGAAATATGCTTACAGTATGTGTCAATAAATCACAAAAGCAAAAACCATATTAACTCAGTACACTCTAAATGTGATACAATTGGCGTTTGAGTACCGCAAGGTTCCATTTTAGGACCAGTCTTTTTTTTATCTATATCAATTAACTAGATAAATTAATTTTATTAACTCTACAGATGTGCTTTTCACATTATTTGCTGACGACACGTCAGTTGTTCTGTAAGATAAGTCTTAACCTTTTCGCGGGCCGGGCGGTGGGAAATATGTTTCCCACCAATTTTAAATATCCTTGCAAACGTCAGAATACAAAATTAACCATTTTTTTGTAGCGTCATCTATTGGTACAACTGAAAAACAGAAAATCGTAAGAAACTACTTAATTCATCCTTGTCAACAACTATGAAGTTCATTTATACTTCGCAGCGGGCGCACTTTCTTTTTTGAATTTTGGAACATTTGGAAAAATAAGTATATAAGGTTTTTCTTTCGATACTTTGTTTTTCTATTATGTAGTGGTTGCAAATATATAAAAATAACCATAAATTTTGTTTATGGACATACTGAAAATGAACTTTGATTTGGTGGGATGATATATTTTTCCCACCGCCCAATTTACCACAGTTAGTGAAAGCTTGTACATCTTTGTAGTTCCCTAAAAGTGAATGTCCAAGCAATACGGTTGGAATCTTGAAGACCCCTAACAGGCCGACGAAGCTTTAGAATATCTTTAAGGTTTGTCGGAAGACAAATATAATTCAGAAAACGAAGCTGACTCTGATGCCGAGGAACAATTGAATGAATGCTTTGGATATGAAAAAAAGAGGTCTGCTTTATTTTTGTCCAAGAAAAAAAGAGTCCCTGACGAAATTAGGCAGATGTCGGGTCCCACTTTCCCGAAAAAGGATATAGAAGATGTAGAATCTGCAGCACTAAAGTGAACGAGAAACGAACACCATATAGGTACATGCACGCAATCTAGTGTTTCCGTTTGTCCAATTTGTTATCAAAAATTGCATAGCAAATAACAATAAGTTATAAACTTTCTCATTTTTTTAAGTTTATGTATTTAGAAATTAAATTTAAATAGAAAATACATAATTGATTTTAATTGTAAAATATGATTCTCACTTTCATTTATTTAAACAAAAAAGAAAAATAACATTTAGTTATGCCGAAACTATAGTAATCAGTGCTGAAGAAGAGTATTTCTGCCAAAAACAATTTCAAAATCAGCTTATTATTTGCCCGCGAAAGGGTAATAATAATTTCGAAATAAAGGCCAGCTTTGTTGTGGAAAACATAAGTCTTCCAGCTTATATTCTACATGAAATCTTAGTCTCTTGTCCTCCATATTTGTCTGAAAATTTTCTACAGACAGTCGATCCCTTTGTCGCCCATCAATCTTTCCATTTCCGAGCGTAAATTGTCTTCTCCGTATGCCTTCCCAGTTTTTATTTTAGATATTACTTCATCTTTTCTCAGTATTTTCTTTATTTTCTTCGTCTTATTCTGTTACCTCCTCTGTGTTCTCCAGTTCCTCTTGTTCTATTCGGAATTCATCTGTAAATATTCTTTCCATGTTTTCTGTCGTGTTTCTTGTCTTCGGGTTCCTATCAGAGCTTTAATTTGGCCCAGAACTTTCTGTTGATGCCTTTATAACCATCGTTTAGCTATTTGCTGCATTCTTTCCATGTTTTTGATTTTGCTTTCCTGGCTGCTATTTCTTTACCATTTTTTTGTCAACATACATCTTTTGCAGGCCTGTTTCTTTTGGTTTACTTCTTTTCTCACCTCATTCGTCCACCAGCATTTCTTCATATATTTCCTTGAGTTCACCATTTTTTGTCAACATAAATGTCTTTTCCAGGCCTGCTTCTTTTGGTTTACTTCTTTTCTCAACTCATTTGTTCACCGGCCCGTTCTTTTTGAGTTTTTGTTCATTTTCTAGAAGAATTTATTTTAAACATTTCCACCTTTCTTCTAGGCTCCACATTCCTTTTGCATCCTGAACTTAGATAATTTTCCACTTCATTTTTGTATCTTTCTCTGTATTTCTCCTTATTGAGTCCCTTTATATTTAATGTAACAGATTCTTTGGTATCGTCATCGATTTCTTTCTGTTCTCTTATTTTTGGTAATATCAATCTGTGTACTTATTTCTACTTCTTGTTGTCTTTTTGCACTTTTATTTCTTCAATTATCGACTCTATCTCTGTGGTGTACACTATACAGTGTGTCTCAGATTGTGTGGGGTTTTATGGGTAACTTTCTTATCATTGAAGGTGGAGATTTGGTTAAATGGGAATGTTTTGCAGTTTTATATGCTGATTAAAAACCTGTTTGAAAAAGTTCACAATGCCGAACCCGTCAGAACTTATTTAAAAAAAAAACTAAAAACTGTCATTTTCTTTTATGAAAAATATCTTCATAAGTATAAGAGACACGAAAAAAAAATCATATGAAAGTCACTGTATTCGATGCGACCAATTTAAAATTGGTGTCGAAAAAATTCAAGATGGTTGCTTTTGTGGTGCTTGTATCAACTTTCTTAAGTTAAATGGACGCCATATTGGATTTTTAGGTTACTGAATAGAATTTTTTATTCTCCTTTCAACGATTTAAGATAACGTATGATTGAATAAAAAATACCAGTAAAATTAATTCCTTTTACATTTTAATCAAGTAGGCTTACTTGGATCCACCGTCTGATGACACTTCGGTTTACTTTACGCAACGTATGCTCTACCTACATTGATAGAACGTAGTATGTACACAAAAATTACTCGATTAAAATAGGTGAGTGGGAAACAATAAAAATTATTAGGTAACAAGAAAAACTTACTATGCATATTATGAAAAAAAAATATTAAAATATTTTGTGTAAATTGAAGTGCTACTTGCAAGAAATATAATTACTTAATACTTTTTAAGTAAATAATAGAACTATGAATCATAATAATTGCCAATATTTGGAATTAACAAAACGTCATATTTCAAAGTAAAAAGTATGTTTGAGAAACAAGTTCAAAGCGAAAAACACTGCGGGCCGCCCGTATGCAGTACATATTTGGTGCAATGTGTACATACATAAAAATGCGACGTTAACATTTGGTAGGCGTTTAAAGGGTAATGAAATTATCCCAGTTCCATCTTAAGCATATGCGCCTTTGTATTCCGTGGATTACTTATCAGTCTTATCACACGTATTACATTATCTGTACATTTTCGGTGCTCGTGTCGGCCATGACAAAGAGTTGCGTCTTTGAGAAACACTTCCGAAATGAAATTCACACACATGCGTTTCATAAACATAATGAAAAATTCAATGGTTGTCTATCTAATGCAGCACATACGAACTACTAATTTCTAATCTAGTTAGTTGATACTTATTACCTTGAATTGCTGCTTTGTTGATGAATTTCATAGAAATTAGACGAACAATAAATTATTTCGTTGATACGTTCTGTGTTAACAATTATATTGAACTAATGGTTATTATTTACGAGCTTTTATGTTTTAATGGCAATCTAATAAATTAACGATAATTATCCATTAAATGTGAACGTATTAAACTGTACAGATTTTATTCCATCACGATTCGGAATCTTAACATTAAAAGTGCCGAAAGTGATGATTTATCGTGGATATGCGTAGACGCAGCGCCTTGAGAATCCGTTGCTTCAACTAAGCTCAACTATGGATATTGAACAACTACCCGCTGTGATTTGTTAAGCGAACATCCTGATTAATTACTCTATTAAACAATTAACGTGTGATGTTAGATTATTAAATATTATACCATGAAATATGATCGAGTTCATGGTGATTGATGTAGATTTGAGATAAGAAGATATACTTATTACGACATGCGCTTCGCCGCAAACTTTTAATTAATTTTAATTTTTATTATATTAATAATTATTTGTATCTACAACCGGTACATAAAGTAGGTTTTTTCGCACTTCAAACAATGCGTAAAGTAATTCATTATAACACAAGTGATATAATAGATTCATTATAACACAAGTGCGATAAAGTAAATTATTTGACGCAGTGTCCACGGCAACCACGGAAAAATGTCCGTACTTGTTGACACCGTTGCTATGAAACATTTAGGGACAGACAACATGACTTTGCAGGTGACATTTATACAGGGTGTCCCCGGGAAAACGAAACTATCTAAGAAACTAATTTTTTTTCTTAAAATCGCTGAAACACGTAAACTTTAGATCGATCGGGGACAACTTTTGGCGAAGAAATGATCGTCATATCTTCAACCCCCTAGCCGCAGGGGTGTCAACCCTAAAATTAAATTACACTAGGGGATGAGTGATATCTCATTTAAGAGCTTACATAATTTGCATTTCAACGGTGTACAAATTTTTGAAATCCATCGATTCGTTTTCGAGAAATTAGCTTTTCAAGATAACTATGGTACAAAACAGAAAGGGCAATTTAGTTAGAAAAACAGTCAAGATTTATTTTAGAAGTTGTCGGAAATGGCCTTCCCCAACTTCCATACAATTATACAACCGTTGCTCAAACCCACGACGTCTTTAAAAAATTTACGAGATAAAATGTACAATTCTATCTCTTGCCTACCGTGCAGTCTCCTCTGAAATTTTTCAAAATGTACGTTGTGGGTTTGAGCAACGTTTGTATAATTGTATGGAAGTTGGGGAAGGCTATTTCCAACAACTTCTCAAATAAATCTTGACTGTTTTTCTAACTAAAT
>JAFFZR010010372.1:829-11524 GCA_018397195.1 Lethrus apterus | reverse complement strand
TTTCTTTATATTTAGAACTAGGCCTCTCCTTCCCAGAAATTTTTCAAATCTCTTTGTCATCCCCTTCAATCCTTCATCGCTATCGGCTAATAACACCAGGTCGTCCGCGTAAGCTAACGACCATATCCTGCCTCCTCCTAACTTCACTCCTCCATCCTGTCCCCTTCTTAGCACTTCCTCTAATACGGAGACATAGATGTTGAAAAGTATGGGGCTTAGCGGACACCCTTGCCTCACTCTCCACACTCTAAATTCCTCCGATATCGTCTCTCCCAATCTCACCTTGCACCATGTCTCCTCATAGAGATTCTCAATTCTAGCTATGAGTCCCCTATCCACCTCCCTTCTTCTCATTATGTGCCCCATGATATTCCTATCCACCGTATCAAATGGATGTGTGGATTATATTTAATAATAAACTTGCTTCATAAAAGTCTGTAAATAAATATGTATAATATAAAACTTGTTCTTTTTTGAAAATATGTTAAAATCTGATAGATTAATGTACGAAATGAATCTCCTAAATTTCAGACCTTCTAAATCTAGACAATTCTATTTGGTACTTTTTAGTCTAATCTGGTACTTTTTGTCCTTAAAGTTGGTACATTAAATAATTCGCCTCTGGCAACGCTGATCACAGGTGGAAATAACCAAACAAATTTCGTGGTTAGGTAATAATTATCATAAAAGAGGTGAACGTTATATTGAAACTTAACGAGTAATAATAAACGTGAAAATCGCGTTCAAGAGCATTAATTATATCTTGTATCTTTCTATTTCTGTATACAATACTTCAAAAACTATCTAAATTTACAGATATAAGTTTGTGTACTTGCAACAACTTGTACTAGAATGGAGTGTATTGTTTCCAATGTAGAATACATAAAATTCGACATAGAAGTAGCTTTAGACGAACAATATGGAGCTTTGCCATTACCATTTCCTGGCATGGACAGTAATTAACTCTTCCTACAGATTTGGATAAATGTAACGTTATGTTTTTTTAGAATCAATTGCTGCTGTTTGTCAATTTTACACTTCACAAATGGGTTGCCAGAAGGGTCCACAATGTCCGTTTAGACACGTACGTGGTGATAGAACTATCGTGTGCAAACATTGGCTCCGTGGCCTTTGCAAAAAAGGTGACCAATGTGAATTTTTACATGAATATGACATGACAAAAATGCCCGAATGTTACTTCTATTCAAGATTCAACGCCTGCCACAACAAAGAGTGTCCCTTTTTACACATAGATCCCGAGAGCAAAATTAAAGATTGTCCGTGGTACGACCGTGGATTTTGTAGACATGGACCTCATTGCAGACATAGACATGTTCGAAGAGTGTTGTGTACAAACTATTTGGCTGGTTTTTGTGTGGACGGTCCTGAATGCAAATACATGCATCCAAGATTTGAGTTGCCTGCACCACCCGATCAGAATCTCAAAGATCAAAAGAAACCACCCGTTATTATATGCCATTTTTGCGGAGAGCACGGTCATAAGGCTGTTCATTGTAATAAAATCACACCAGAAAATAAAGAGGCTCTAATAACGGAAGAAGCAAAGAAGGCAGCAAATGGTGGGGAGCAATATGAACCTGGTCAACTATTCGCTAGGATGATTCCAAAGAAACTTGAAGATGTAACTTGTTACAAATGTGGTACGAAGGGACATTATGCTAATCGTTGTCCAAAAGGACATCTTGCATTTTTATCACAGACTAAGTCATCACAGGATAATTTGGACGGTAATTAATGTTACATTTGTGACATATATCATTTTATATACAAATAAAAATAATCAAGATGCTAAAACATTATATATATGGAGAATCACTTAATTCTTTCATCGTAGTTCGTACTGATTTCAGATTTTCAAGCAACACATCAATTGTGTAAGGTAACATAACTATATGAGAGCATTCACCCTTTATTATTAAATCAAGATTGGCACATTTAGCTTCTTTATCGACTTCAATGGTGAATTTCTCTAAAGCATTAACTAAAAACAAATCATTTAAAAACGAAAAGGCAATATTTAAAAAGTATACCTTTTAATGAAGTTGCTTTTAATTTTCTTACTATTTCGGAACATTGATCATCAACAACTCGTTTTATCGAGGTGCTATGTTCTCTTGGCAATCCTAACTGTTGTAGTTCACTATGTAAGGCATTGTGATCGCAATTATATCTTGCAACTGAAGTAATTATAAAAGTTAAACATGCAATGCATGCTTTCAGGTCAATATCTGCATCTGTTAAAATAAGTTAATTTTTTTTAAGAAAAATTATCATTTATTACCCAGCTTTGAATCGGTAAATAGTTTTTCAGCTTTTTCCATCTAAAACACAAGTTCTAAATTCTAAAATGTACATTCTGTATTCACCTACGTTTATGGGTGGATTTGTTATTCCTTGAGCGACTATTTGACCCAATAATTTTACTTTAATCGAAGATAACCTTGACAAGATGTTAATTTCAGCAAGAACCCAATCTGGGCAGTCGGCGTCTCCACAAAAACGAAATTTCTAAAAATATTTTTGTTTTAAAGATTTCTTTACTAATAATAAACGTACCATTTTCTCGAATAATATCAAAGTTTCCAATTACTTTGCTTGATATTTTATTCTTAGATTAAATTGCCGTTTTAATATTTTTATAAAATTACAAACTGAATAAGTAAAATATAAAATATACTTAGAGTTTTAACGATGTATTACACATTTATTCATTTTAAATTCTGATGTTGGTTGGTAGTGCCGTTAACATTTCCACTTGGTAATCAGCTGGCGTTAAAATGTTCAGTGGCGCATATGAACATTTTGTGGAAAAATAATTACATTTCAAATTATTACTTTTAATTTAATTCTAATTGTAAACCCAATATTTTTCTTATTAAAAATATTATCCTCAAATGCCGATAAATACATAATAAGTATTTCTGTTAGGGCTAATAAATTTGTAAAAATCATTAGTGTTTTGCATGTTACGCCCATGCTTACATCTGAAGTTGAAATCACCGTAAGCACTAACCGTAGAACGAAAAATTACTAGATTTTATGATAATTGAGGAAATTTTAATAACATTGAAGTTGAGGAAGAAACATTCAATGAGAAAGATTTATATTTGTTTTTATTCTCGTTGTAAATTCTTATATAATATATAATACATATAATTTATTTTAATTTGTGCAATTGATCATTTGATTAAAACGTTTTCTTTTATGTTGTCATCACTAACAAGGAACAACAATGTAAACAAAAAGGTACCATTGAAAAAATTGATTTAGAATCTTCAAATGAACTATAGTGTTAAGCCGCGTTGACATGGGTTGTGAATCACGAACGTGAGCCACGCTTTCGTAAGCTACGCTCCGTGTCAACTGTAGATTCGTGAAGTACGTAAGCGTAAATTCTTTTCACGACTCGAAATAATTCGGATTGTGAAAAGATTAAACCTGTTTGATTTTTGTATCGTGTAGTCAGTCGTGAGCAGAGCAAGAGGATAGTTGTGTTAATTATGGCTGCTCATATTTTAAGAATGAATGATGCAGACACCAATAAATTTCTGGAACTATATCAGAATGAGCCAGTTTTGTGGGATCCGACCAGAGAGGACTATAAAAAACGAGTTTCGTGCAGCTGCAGCAAGAAGAATTGCTACTGCAATGGAAATTGATGGTTTTACAGAAATCCATGTAATAATGAAGTTTAAAAATTTACGTAGCTCCTATTTGCAAGAAATAAAAAAAATTAGGTTCAAAATAATGGATTCTTTTCTCAAACCACACGTAAAAGCAAGAGAAACTCAATCAAACTTGGTAAGTATTTATTTTAATTTATAATTTTGAAATATACATATATTACTAAACCTAGCCAGTATACCGTTTTCTTACACATTTTGAGGATGTATATAACAAAGTGGCATTTTATTTATTCTTCAACATTTTCCCATTGCCAAGGAACTGCTCCCTCATTGTTGAAGTACTTGCAATATTCATCTCTTTTTGCCATTGCTGATTTGCTCGGATGTCTGTGATGCGTTACATCAATGTCTATAAGACCAGAACTGCTTATTTGTCGCCAAGTTCCCGGAATCACATTGTATTTTTCGTCCTCAGAATCAATTAGGTTACCTACCACATAACAGTTACCAGTCTTTCGAAGCCAGTTATGTATTGAGCAGCAGGTTCTTACAATTTTATCAACTTTTTGTAAATTTACGGCAATTGGCCTTTCAAATATTCTAAATTTTGATGCTAGTATACCAAATCCATTTTCAGAAATACGTCTTGCTCTGGACAGCCTATAATTGAAAATACGTTCTGCTCTAGATAAATTTCGTCTACTGTATGGTTTGAGTAGATATGTTGTTAAAGGAAATGCATCATCAGCGACAATAACTGTATTTGAAGGAATATTCAGTATATTTGCCTCCATAGCTTCATTGAGGCTAGAGTTTCTCCACACACCCCCATCTGATGCTCTGCCTTTAGCTCCTACATCGATATATGTGAAGCAATAATCATGGTCAATTAGGGCAAGCAAAATTATACTGAACGATTGTTTATAATTGAAATAGTCGGACCCAGTTTTAGGCGGCGCTCTTATAACTACATGCTTGCCATCTAGTGCCCCAATGCAATTGGGGAAATTCCATTTAGTTTGAAATCCA
This sequence comes from Lethrus apterus, assembly GCA_018397195.1. Taxonomy (NCBI): domain Eukaryota; kingdom Metazoa; phylum Arthropoda; class Insecta; order Coleoptera; family Geotrupidae; genus Lethrus; species Lethrus apterus. Next base: position 6,848 of record JAFFZR010010372.1, on the reverse strand, counting down.
TTAATTATTTCTAGCCATTGATTTTCTTCATTTGACACCTAATAACATATTAATGTATATAATATATTAATAATCAGAAAAACATGGTAAATTAAAAAAGGTTAAAATGTACACTATTTAAAAAATGTCAAGTCTAATTCATATGTTTTAAGTGACACCCAATGGTATAATTTTTTTCTTGTTATAGGAAAATACTGTATCGGTAAATGAAAAGCCAGCTTCACCTGAAGATAATGCAATAGCATCCCAACAATTGAACCAGGAACAAGCATCCACATGTAAAGAAACACAATGCCAAAGCGACTCTTTAAAAAGAAAGTTTCAACAAACTACTGCAACCACATTTCGTAAAAAGAAGCGATGTTCGACACCTGCTGGATATGATGTTAATTCTGCGATAGAAAAACTAGATGATATTTCTAAAAGAGCTGCTAATGTTAGTGTATCAAAAGAAGATTGTTTCGATCATTTTGGAAAATATATTGCTTCTCTTTTACGAACTATACCAAAAGATCGATCATCACAACTACAATCGGAAATAGTTTGTATGATTTTCAAACCAACAATTCCCACATATTCAAGGTCGTACTCACAGTACTCAAATTTCACTACAAATTCGACTACAAACTCGGATACTATTCAAAGTGGACCACCATCGGTTGACAATATTCAAAACTGGACTCAAGATTCTGTTTTTTCAGCTGCAGAAGATATACAGGATGATTTCATCTCTGAGTTAACTTCGGCCATGCGCGATTAGCAAATGTATACTTCTTTGTATTTGCTTTGGAAAATATATTTTTTGCAAACCATGACTTTTTATTACCTTTCTGTTGAAAATAATTTATAATGAAATGTGCCCTCCCCTGAGTCTACGAAAACTATAGAATTAGATGAAAGGCTACTTATCATACCACTAATGAGTCATATCCCCCCCATATTACAAAAATTATCTACGCCACTGAATACGGTGTTTGATTAAATAATGTTTTTACTTACCCTGATAAATTCTTTTAGAGCATCACACACTGCATCCAAAACTTTTATAAATTTACTTATTGATGATTTGGGGACTCTAAATAAATATTCTAAACTTTTAAAAGAGTCTCCAGAAGCTAAATATCGAAGTGTTATTTGCAGTTTTAGTTTGGCCGATAAAGCTTCTCTCATATTAGTGTCATTTTTTTGAATTTTGGGGCTAACGAGTTCCAATAAATATTGAAAATGGTGTTCCGACATTCTAAGTATATTTTTAAAATCTTCAGGGTACTTGGAGATGTCTTTAATTAAATCAGTATGACTTCTTTGTAGAATCCACTTCCTTGTCCACCATCGTCTTTTGTTTCTTTTTCCTGCCAAATTTTTTGAAATCCTGTCTGCTATCACTCCACACATAACTTGACATACTTCTGCCACCAAGCACTGCATATTCACGACTGAAGCAAATACCTACCGTGTAAACCCTTTTCTCGAAAGAGGCATGACCACAGTTGTGAAATTATTAGATTCATGTTACCACGAGAGTGGCTCTTATTCGTGATTCACAACCCATGTCAACGAGGCTTTACAGAGGTCTAACTTAGGCATGCAGATTATATTTGAAATTTTGCAATATGTCATTTTTGTTTCTCCATAACCTTCTCTTTTGTAATTAAAATTTAAACAAAATATAAGGAAAAAGTTAGTTATTCAATTTTTCTAATAGATTCAAACACTTTATTTTTAAAATTTGCACAGCTTCTTTGAAAATTATCTCTGGCATCATAGCTCCAACGGATTCTATAGTAACTACAATAAAATAAATAAAACCAATAACCCATACATTTATAAGTATGTACTTACATATAAAGTGATCCTGAATTTTAGTCATTGCAACTGCATCTTTAAGATCATCATGTCTATATATGTTATGACTGCCCATATCGTATCGTGAATTATTTACTACTGCAACTTGTTTATTTTTTGTATTTCGGATTCCAATTACACCAAGTGAAAAACAACGTTGAAGTCTTTCTGCAGATTCACCTTCAACTTCTTTCAATAACCTAATATCGGGCAGTAATCTATAAAAAGCAGTTGCTAAAAACAGAACTTAAGTTTATTTTTAAATAATTCAACCAATACTAACCAACTGGTGAGAATTTTGCATGATCTCTTCCAGTACTTTTGACAGCTATTAGTTTTAAGTCCAATTCATGTCCTGGTCTCATTTTTGCAATGAGTATATCTTCATGTACTGGACCGATATTTATTTCCTTGTGTAATTCAGATTGATTACCTTTAGGTAACCATTTGATATGCTTTGAATAAACTATAAAAAATAAATAAGGATAAGAACTAACTCTGAAGAGAAAATTTATGTACTACCATTATTATTTTTATATAAATCATCAGCGCATGATGAATCCTTACTTCCTTCCTTGTTTAAGGTACATTTTATTTTCAATTCAAATTCAAAAGAATCTTGTTCAGTGTAACCGACATTATCAGACCTATATTCAAATAACCTTGGATCTGCTCTTAATGGTATGAGTCCCAATCTATGAGCTAAAACCTCATCTTGGATAATGGTAGTATTATTATAAATATGTACTTTTTCAATGGCCATGCTTGGGACATCACTTATCTAATCTACGAAATGTATTTGCTAAGAATGGATGAATACCGATTAAATCAAATTCCATTTCATAACTTTCATAACGTGCTATGACAACCCTAAATTTCTTTTTAAAAGTTTTGATATCCCAAGTTTCATCAAGGACTGTTGGTTTTGATGGTAAGTTTTAAAATGTATACAATTTAAAAATGCTCAGCAAGCTTTGTTAAATACTCACTTCGGTTACTTTATATTCATTTAAAATAATTCTGGGTTTTTCATCGTTTATTGATGCCATTATTAATGAATAGCACAATTTCTAAGCAAAACGAGCATTTCAAATGTCTTTTGAAAAGTTCTTCTTCTTCTAATTCAATGGCTTCAGGCAGTAACCATACCAGCCAGTCACTCACTTTTTAACACTAACACTACTTATTTAGATTTATATTATATTTCATTAACGGAATTACTATGGATTTTTTCCATTTGGGAGGGATTGGTTTCCCATTGAGGAATTCATTGAAAATGTGAAGCATCAGACCTTTTGCATTTAAAGGAAGCTTTGCAATCATTTTGTATTGTATAAGGTCCGGGCCTGGCGCCGAGTCTTTTGTGCATTTGGTACAATACAATATTTCTTCGAAAGCAAATCCGTTTGATAAAAATTGATCGTTAGCGGCGGTACTATTCTTCAAAAAATTTTCAAAAGAATTAAAAGCAGAAGGAGGAGCAAGACTGGTAAGAAAATCATCCATCCATTCCACATCAATTGGGTTAGCAGCTCGTGGACTAAATGCGCCTCTAAATCTTTTTATTTTCTTCTATATTTCTGATAATTGGGTATCTTTGTTTAATGAGTTACAAAAATTGATAAAACTCTCTTTCTTTTTCTTTTTTAAAAATTTGTTACATTCCGCTATCCTTTTTTTGACCAATTTTCAATTGTTGGCTTTACTTTGAAAAGGCGGATAGCCTCTTTCCTTTGTTTTATACATGACGAACATTCACCGTCCCACCAGATAGGAGATTCTTTCCAATAACTATTACCGGGTACCTTCATAAAATATGCACAACCGGCATCGTGTATAATGTTTTGTAGGTTAAGATCGTGATTCTCAAGTCCAGGTAAAGAACTAACAGCGTCCGAGATATATTTTTGAAAATCTTGACATTTATCTTTAGTGTATTTGAGTCTTTTCTTCTTATTCATAGTGACGTCAGGTACATTTTGATCGATTTTTATAAGGATTGGAAAATGATCACTGCCATGATAGTCATCAAGGATTTCCCAACTGCAAGATAATTGTATAACTGACGAACAAATTGATAAATCCAACACACAACTTCTCGAATTTTGTAGAGTAAATCTGGTAGGCACCAAATTGTTCAAAATGTTTAAGTTTAAATCATCAATAATATCAGCCAATACAAGACCAACCCTAATATTTGAAGAACAACCCCAGTTCAAGTGATGGCCATTAAAATGACCACATAAAAAGAAAGGGCGAGGGAGCTTATTAACAATTCATTATATGAAACTGGATTGTTTGGAGGAAATTATATACTTTCAATGGCAAAATCCCTAAACTGGGCAGCCACTACCTGGTAGGATGGGTTAAAGTGGATGTTTAACGCTTTCCATTCAATATCTTGCCTAATGACTAATGCACTCCCACCTTTACCGTCTAGTTAGTCTATCATCTCTGAGCAAAGTAAAATTAGGAATGAAACATATCGACTCATGTTTAAGCCATGTCTCACTTACACATGCTACGCTAACATTCCTATTTCTCAGAAGCCACAATAAGTCACCCTTATTGCTGTTGATAGCTCTCATGTTCCATTGCAAGATATTAAAATCCCTGTTATCCATTACTGTTTTGAAGATAAGTAGAAAAAAAGGGAATAAAATTCAGGGTGACAAAATATGGAAGAAAACTACTCTATTTGTGAACTAATATTTAGATTTTTAGAATGTACAAAGGATTTGATAAAACTAATAATATTATTTAAATTATCAACTAATAAGGGAAGGAACGGGCTGCCCTTGAACGATTTTTTAAGTTCTACCACAATTTCCTCTAGCTGGGTCTCATAATTGCTAAATTCACGATTTTTGGGGGTAACTAAATCAGCACCATCATTTCCCTGGAAACGAAAGACCGAACCAGAGTCCCCAGACACTGGATTACCATTTTGGTACGAAAGTAGGCCAAATCGGTCAAATCTAGTTTCCTAGGAGGGATTTTTTTTTTTTGGCCTAAACCGCTATGTTTGCATATGAACCTTGGCTTGGAATGGTTTTAACCAAAGGAATTGGTTCAATCGAATTGTTCCGTAAACTTGGATATTCTTGAGGCCTATTTTCCACAGGCCCATAAGTATTATTATTGTTAGTCAAATTGAGAGCTTCAAAAAAAGTAATATTTTGTCTAACCATACCGGGTGTAGAATGGATTTTCGTACAAAGGGATTTTACATGCAAAACTAATAATTTGCGAATATTCCCTCCCCTAGTTACTTTACCACAAAACCTTAAATACAAAAATTGTAGAGCATTAAAAATAGGTACCAATTTTTTTCTTCTTTGCTTATTAACACCCTCAGGGACTACACAATTAAAGGAAAAATAATTGAAGAAATGATACAAAATAGCAACAGCCGTGACGTGTGACAACCAAAATAACAAAATTCGTTCATTTGACACTAGAATTTGACAATGTTAGTAAGGGCGTTTAAATCTGTTTTAAGCATAGTTAAAACCTATGCTCGTTTGCAGAAAAGAAAAAACGTGTTGAACAGAGTAATACCATTTAATAAAGTTGACTTTCTCTTCTTGGCTATAGGAATTCATTTTAAGAATCAGCAAACTTATTTTGTTTGTCAAAACGTGACAGTCAGGATTCATGGCTAGTACTATTTATCGGTTCATTCCTAATACTTTTTCTTCAAGTCTAGCAGCACCAAAAGGTGTTAGAAAATAAATAACAAAGAATTTAGATACATTGTTTTATTGTCTACAATTTTTGTATTTAAGGTTTTGTGGTAAAATAATTAGGGGAGGGAATATTCGCAATTATTAATTTTGCATGTAAAATCCCTATGTACGAAAATCCATTCTACACCCGGTATATAATTTGATTTGCTTTTGCTTCAGAAACTTCGAACACTCTTGATTCGTTGCTTGATGCGGTCCTTTGCAATTTTTGCATTTTGGTGACAAAGACGAACAATCTTTGTGGTTATGGTCTTCACCACAATTGATACATTCGTCTAATTTACTCTTACATTGTTTAGCAGTATGTCCAAAGTTTAGTCATTTAAAACATTGGGTAACAGGAGGGATAAAATTCTCAACTTCAGCAGGCGTGAAAAAAATTAAAACCTTTTTCGGGAGTAACGTTCCCTCAAAAGAAACCACTA
>JAFFZR010010371.1:1580-11627 GCA_018397195.1 Lethrus apterus | reverse complement strand
TATGTTAAATAAATTTAAAATATCGTTATTTGTTTAATTATTTACTACACCAGCCATTATGTCTTTATACTAATGTCAAACAAAAGACAAGTGTCAAAGTAAAAAATCATAATACTTAATTATAATGACAAGGCTGTCTAAGATCACTAAACAAGGCATAAACGGCATTCTTAGGGGAATTATTTAGTAAACTGCTTATAACTCAAAAAAATGGGTTATATGCCTTATAACAATCGATGTAGAATTACTAAGCGCATTTAAAAATGCGGTTCCATTTAAAAAAATTGATTTTTACTGATTTGAAGTTGTTGGATTTTGTCGCTAATTTTGAGTGGCCCTGTATATTTCCTGGTAACTTTAACAACATCATTTCGTGGCCCATGGTATCAACTGGCAAAATGCGAAAAATGAAAGTTTCAAGTGCAGTACTTCCGGAAATAGAGAATTTTCAATATACCACTGCAATTGGTAAATTTATATAAAACAACAAAAAACTCCAAAACGGCTAGATTTTAGTATAGGGTACCCTTATAAGTTTTGGTGTAGAATTGCGAGTAGAATCTGAAAAACGCTGAAAAAAATATAACATTGCATTTAAAATAACAAAGTTGGTATGCACTTGAAAAAATAATTTGGCCACTATCTAACCACCATTCACAGACGCGTTTCGCCATATATGGCTCATCAGTGTGTCTTTGTGGATTAGATAATGGCTGTTCTATACTCCGTGTATATATACGAACTTATGACATCATGTGTAAATGAGAGATTGTATTGAAATATATATATATGTATATAGGGGAAAAAAGAGAAATGTAGAGGGCGCTTTTCTCATCCAATATGGCGGATCGGAACAGGATAAACGGTTACGTGGTGTAGTGTTTACGTTACCAAAAACACGAAAACTGCACGAAACGTACAAGAAAAACTCGAAACGCAAAAGAAAAGCAAACGAAATCGTTTGTCGATGTTTCGGTTGTTCGCCGCAAGTGCGTCGCCACTGTTTGTCGGGTTGCCCTATTGTAAGGTGACCAGACGTCCCGCTTTTGGCGGGACAGTCCCGATTTTTAACAAATTTTTCCCGCGTTCCGATGCGTTTTAAAAAAGTCCCGAGTTTTGGAAAGATTAACTTTTTGTCAATTATGTGTATATTCCATCATTTTGAAACAAACTATGTTCCATACAATAATGTATTAAAAAGTTTTTTTTTTACTCTTTAATGTGGAAATCGGGTCACATAGATAGCATGAATGTACAGCCTTTTTGAACTGTAATTACGGAGTGAACCCAACCCACATTTCATTTGTGAAAAATATGGCAGAGAACTTTTTTTGCTCGAAATGTCCCCCCCCCCGTCAATTTTGCCTTGCTTCCATAATGTTAAAATCTGGTCACCTTACCCTATTGCTTATATTTTTATGTAAAATTGGCAGCAATGTTTATTAACGTTGGGGGCGCTACAATCGCTAGCGAATAGCTTACTTCACACATGTTTATACAATGCCACGCGATCTTTTCTGTCAAAAGCGTTTAACCAAAAATCAAAATGGACTTTTCCAAAAGGTAAAAACATCGTACATCGAAAGATAAACAGTAAAAATATAGCAAAAACAAAAAATAAACAGTAATAAGGGTGTCGAAAACACAAATGTGAAAAGCACATGGTAACAAAGAAATAGACGTAAACTAGTCATTCGCTAACTATTTTAGTTCAGAAATATTGCAATAGGTGGCTAAAATTAACGAACGTCAATAATTACTAAATAATAGTATACAAATTCTTTATAAAAAATAGAAATCTCAAGTCAATGTGATCTTTGGCATTGCATTTTATTAGCTATTGCTTCGTAATTAGGTATCGCACAGCGGCGGGTACACGTAAAACGGTCGGCGGGAGCCATGGTGCACACGGGTATAGGGTTGGGGACCCCTGGTCTAGGCTAATCTTTCCATATGGGTACAAACGGTTTTAGTGTACATTTACACAATTATGTAATAATTAACTTCACTGTTCAGTACGTACATAAGGGAAAAATCATTGGACATTTTCCTATTTAATTAGTAATGTAATTGTTTTACTGAGTGTAGTCTGTGGTGTAATCTGATAAGCTGATGAATCGATTAATATGAATCGAGTAAGTGATGTGTTTTCTGTAACTCGAGCTTTCTGTATGAGGTGAGGTGAGGTTGTTTTAAAAATAATGTTTACTATGGATACTATTGAACAGTTCGAGACAGCGTATTTCTAGATACGGAAATTTGTTGTGAATCATGTAGTTCAACAGTGTTGCGAATATGTGTAACTATTCCAACCGTTTCTAATACCTAGTTGTAAGTCGATATAAAAAAATTAACATTTTGTAAGTGGAAGTGGATTTGTAAAAATCAACACAAAAATCTTTTAAAATGTTTGTAAATGTAAAAAGAGTGAAACTATTATTTGTCATAAATTATGTTTTATTCACCAATACAATGTTTGCTCTAAACAACAATTACTAGGGCAATGCCAAGGTTAAATTATAGTGTTATGCAACGAAGCCTACGTCAGTTTTTCGTTCTAAATCTAGAGATGACGTGCGCTGTATTACAATTAATTACTACCTCAACCGTCAGCTTATTAGGCACCCTTCCAAGCGCTAAGAAAACAAACCAGAATCGAACTAAAATCCTATTCATTGACATTTATATCTAAACAACTTTGCATAATAAATTGTTTGTTTGCTTTTATTAATTTTCAGAAGAAACTTTTAAAGAAAACTCGTTGTCTCAATCTATTTAATGATTCAGGGTTTGACGCTCGTTATATCCAGTTATATCAACCTGAGTTTGACAGGAAAATTGACCAATCGGCGATTGCAACAAACAACGGACGCTCAAAGATTGCGCTAAAAAATTGCCCCAGTATAACTCACAAGTTTAAACGGTTCCGGTCACGAGACCGCATAAACCCCACCGCCAGGCGAAGCGTGTACTTTGCGCCATTCGTCTTGAGAAATGGTTAATTTTATCTTAATGTCGTTGCATCGCGCATTCGTTTTATGGCCAACATAAAGGAGTACAGTAAACGTAATTTATACGTAGCCAAATGGAGTATACACCTAGGAAAAGCATTGCTTTGTCGAGTCATGCAAAAACTGTTATTTGAATAAAGTGTATTTGCGTCGGGATCGAATTTCCCGTTTTACATTTTCCATTTTAAGCAGTCGTCGTACCTGTTTCCTTGGAGATGAAAGCCGGTCTTCGTTAAGTCGAGCAGAATGGCAAATAACCTATACGGGTGTTTGTAAGGTAACATGTTGTTTACGTATGGTCGGATCCGATACGGTAACATTTTTCCATTAAAAGTATTTGTGATATTCCTCAATTCGCGGGGCAGGTTATTTTCTATCAAATATAACGCATCTTTTCTATCAAATATAACGCATCATTATTTTGTCGTGAATATATTTCCAATTATATAGGAATTGGAAATATAGGAACATCTAAGGCTAAAATCCACCCACCAAATAGAAATTTACTCACTAAATAGAAAATATGTCTAATCGAACAGATACTTTTAAATTTAATTAGTTACTCTTGTTGACGAGAAATTAGAATTAGGAATGCTTTCAGGTCCATTACGCACTCCACTAATGTTGACAATGGTAATGGTGAAAATAGACATTTTGAAAATTTGTCTTTAAAACACCTTGAAAAAAATGTAGAGTGAGAATAATAAAATATATTGTAGAGTTTAACTATTTTGTTGTCTACTATCTATACTATGTTCGTAAATTCGGAGGAGTAAATTCAAATTCTCACTTAAAAAATTCGCTTAATGATTGGCTACTTGCGAGACACGTGTGAATTGCCGTATTCGCAACCGGATTTCCGGTATTTAATGTTTACATGTGTGACAGCTCACAGGTGTCGATTTTAAAGTATTTAAAAAGTCATTTATTGTTTATTAACAATATAAAAAACAGTTCTTTGTAGAAGGGAAGTGCAGCAAGGTGAATTAATCACTTCAATTTGAATGTATTCAAATCCGGGAACAAGTACTGTGGTTTCATCGCCAAGGAAACGTCCCCGTTTGGGGCATTTATCAATAAACTTAGTTTAAACAAGATTTTAGTTTGTCCAAATTATTTGATTGGTAAATAGTAGTAAATTACTTAATTAATGGTAATTAATTAAAAAAATGTTTAGAAATTAAAAATTTATTACATTTTTCTACTTTAAAAGTGCAGATATTCAAAAGAAAGTGTGTTTTATTAACTTTTTATAAAGAAAGATAGAAATACACAAAATCTAACAGACAATTGCACGAAATCGCATCTAACAGTAACAGAAGAAAAGTAGAATTGGACGTTTAAGTAATACGATCAGTGTTGGCCAACTAACGGCAAGTTCGAAAATTGTTCCAGTGTAATTCTGGCTTATGCATTTACTCCTCCGAATTTACGAACATAGTATAGATAGTTTATGTTACTATTTATTTTATTGTCTCTATTATCTGGATAGTTAAGTTACTACACTGTTCCAATAAATTAGGGAAACACTATGAAAACAGCTGTATTTTATTGTAGTTTAAAAAATACTTTGAAATTGGTAGGTTGGTTACTTTATCGTTTATTTATAATAAGATACCTAAGTAAAGTTGAACGTTTCGACCGCATCACCTCTAAAAACAATCAACCATAAAAAACAGGTCAGGACAAGGAGTCATATTTTCAATATCAATAGCTCTAGGTCTAGATTATTAAAAAGAAGTAACAATCAAGTGTGTGTCTCATTAAAGTCGGTCGCGGCCGCAACCCAAAGACCACACTCTGTAATTGGGTTCGACCTGTTGAGGTGGCAAAACAGAAAGGGTTAAAGTTAAAAAAAAATAATTGTCATTTAGTGTTTGCTAACCAAAAGAGGCATGTATGTCAAGCTCAAGTTGCGAGAGGTAACTTTAATTGAAGAAGGTGGTGGCTATCGCCATGTTGCAAGACAATTGAACGTATGCCCTTCTATCTTATCCCAACCTATCCTGGGTTTGGAGTCGATACTTAGAAACGAGAAGTTTTAGTGGAAGAGCTGGAAAGGGTTGAAAACGTGCGACAATCGTACAGCAATACAGATTTCTGCGCAATTGTGCGCTCAGACTACAGAACTGCAAAGTTACATCAGAAAAGCCACTGGAATTCAACGGAAACCATAAGAAAAAGGTTGAGAGAATGGCTTGTTTAACTACTTTCTCTCAAACCTTCCCATCTTATATCCAGGTCCGGTTCTAGAGGCGAAGCCGCCATCGTACCATTTAATTTGTCCGTATATCTTTGAAGAAAGTTACAGACATTCGACCAGAAAGGACCAGTCCAGCCGCCCTCTATATTCGGCCGCCTTCGTGCATGCACGCTTTGCACGATCGGCAGAATAAAATAACATACATCATTATTGAGAATATTGACAGTTTGCAGCTCGAAATAATAAAACATGAAAAGCGACAACGAGAAGAAAATTATTTATAAAACATTTCAAAATCGGGAGAAGAAAAAGAGCATATCCAAGAATTCTATAACGTGAACGAAGGAAATTATGAGAAATAATTAAGGATAAATGAATGCATTTTAGGATGACTACAAATCATAGTAATAAATACAAATGGTACTATTATTATTAGGTAGTCTAAAAAGTATTGAGCCTTTGGACGTTATAATAATGTTAATGGAAAATAACTTTATGAAACCACATATGCACCACTTTGTTCGACGACCTTAATCCCGTTGCTATAGAACTTCTGTGGTTTCTGGTCAAATTAAGACACGTGGTTTTCACAGGCCTATTTTGAACCTAACTTAATACCATTCAGGGAGTTTTGCAGAGACCGAAACAAATGATAGTCTGGCGGTGCCAGGTCCGGGCTATACGGTTGATGCATTAAAACCTCCCAGCCAAGTTCTCTCAATTTCTTACGGGTCCTTAAAGATGTTTGCGGTTTGGAGTTATCAGCGTGGTATACGACACCCTTTTTGTTGACAAGTTCCAGTCGTTTCTTTCGAACTGCTAGGTGCAATCGCTCTAATTATGGACAGTCGAGGTCCGAGTCTATCGTTCGTGATGCACGATGCCCCTCCAATCCCATCAAACGCACAGCATAACCTTCCTGGGCGTGAGTGTGGGCTTTGCCGAAGACTGTGGAGCTTTTCCTCGCTTCGACCACCATCTTTTTCGCATATTGTTGTCGTAGGTTATCCACTTTTCATCACTCGTTATCAACCGTTTCAGGAATGGCTCGAGTTCATTACGTTTCAGTAGAGATTCGCAGATAGAAATTCGATCAAGTAAATTTTTTGTAGTCAGATCATGTGGCACCCAAACGTCGAGTTTCTTTTTATAGTCAGCTTTGTCCAAATGGTTTAATACTGTTTGGTGATGGATGTTTAGGTCCTTGGCGATGTCTTGACTACTTACATGCCGGTCTTGCCCGACTTTTGCCATAATATCGTCCACTTTTTCTGTGATTGGTCGCCCACTGTGAAAAGCATCTTCAACATCGAAATTTCCAGCACGAAAGCGACTGATCCATCTTTTGGCCGTTGCTTTTGATAAATTATCTTGCCCATAAACAGCACAAATGTCTTCATGAGCCAACGCAGCATTTGTGCCTTTATAGAAGTAAAATTGTAAAATGTAGCGCAGTTTAGTGGAAAGTTCACTCATCTTCATGTCGAAATATCTTACGTCCGAGAATAAGAAATTCAACCATTTTTGCACATCTATTAGCTTCAAATGTCAGCTCTCAAATGACGTTGCCCATGACTATGCCCATGCCCAGCTGCGACTCATATACCCTGTGATTTAGGACACTTAATACTATCTCGTGAGTAAAAGGCTCAATACTTTTTAGACTACCTATTATATAAATCATATGATTTTTTTTCTCTTCCTTGCTTCCTTCTCACCATTTGTCTCAAGCTGCAGGAACTTATCTGGACTGAGAGGGAGGGTTTTGGTTGCGGCCACGACCGTCTTACAGATGTTAAAGCCTATTCCAGCATACGCTACAAGGATAAGGGAAGCGTGGAAAACCTAATCAGAAGGCCAATTCAAAGTCAGTAACATTGCAGACTTATATCTGTAATATAATTTTGTCCGCCACTAAGTCTTGAGATTACCAGCCTACTGACTAGACCACTAGACCAGTAATCCCATATTGGATTACTGGATTACTGTTTAGAAAACATATCGTTTTAACCAGAAAAAGTGATTGAAAGTGATTACGATCACATTATTCATAAGTAGTTAAAGTTTTGAAATTTTCGAAGTGAATTTATTAATGAATTGAAAACAACATCTTTTATAGTCGAGAGAAGAATTTTATTTTAGGATAGGATATTATCTACAACGTAATATAAGTATGTTTATATAACAAAAACAAAAGAACCATGAATTTATATTTAAAGCTTCAAAACAATCTCTACTGAAAATAATGAAAAATTTGCAACATAATCTGTAATATATGCACTTTAAATGTGTATTATTAATCAAACAAAAATGAAACATTTCATTTAAAAACAATCGCGTGGCATTTCACATTTATAGATTTTAAACACCCACCGTTACACGAAACAAAATTCATTTCGGCGATTTCGGTCGAATTTTATTTAGTGCGACGACCCAATTCCCATTTAATCCCTCCGACGTACCCGACACCTATCGAACGAAACTAATAACCGGAGTACGTCGTAAAATCACTTCCGGTATGTTCGTCAAGATCCCCTCTACAAGCGTAGTCTACAAATTCCATCGAAACTGAAGTAATACGAATCCCGGCAATATGCTGGCGTCCCGTTTAAACAAGCCCGCAGGAAACGAGTAACTCTGAAGATTAAGCTCGAGATTTCTCAGTCTCACTGCTATGCTTTTGTCTCTAATCTATTTACCATCCAATCCTTATTATCTCGTTCGTTTCGTTTTGTTTCTAAGAAGACCTTCGATATAAAATCATTTTTTCTTATCCTTAAATTCTAATCCACCCTATTCAATGTAATTCAACAATTTCGAAGGCGCATATAAAGGAAAATAACAGAAGTGACCGAAACAACCGAAAATTCCTTCGAAAGCTCGCCTGGTTATAACAAGTGTTTCAATCACGTTCGTAACTTAATTCAAACTCCTATTTAATTACTCACGTAGTAAGATAATTGCTACGTGTATAAAATTGCTGGATTAGAATTTAGACAATTGCTACATACAATTGCTTAATCGAAAACTGGAATTAAGCAACTTGATTCAAATTTAAGTAGATTGATTTTGTATGATTGCTATAAAGTTGCCATAACAACGAGACTAAACTATACTATGTTCGTAAATTCGGAGGAGTAAATACATACGCCAGAATTACACTGGAACAATTTTTTAACTTAACGTCAGTTGATCGTATTTTTTAGACGTCCAATTCTACTTTTGTTCGGTTATTGTTAAATGCGATTTCGTGCAATTGTCTGTTAGATTGTATTTATTTCTTTTGAAAAAAGTTAATAAAACACACCATTTCTTTTCAATCACTTTTAAAGGAGAAAAATGTAATAAATTTTTAATTTCTAAACATTTTTTTTTGTTTATTAATTTACTACTATTTACCAATCAAATAATTTGGAGAAACTAAAATCTTGTTTAAACTAATATATTGATAAATGCCCCAAACGGGGGCGTTTCCTTGGCGGTGAAATCACAGTAGTTGTCCCCGGATTTGAATACATTCAAACTGAAGTGATTAATTCACCTTGCTGCACTTCACTTCTATAAAGAACTGTTTTTTATATTGTTAATAAACAATAAACGACTTTTTAAATACTTTAAAATCGATACCTGTCAGCTGTCACACATTTAAACATTAATTACCGGAAATCTGGTTGCGAATACGGCAATTTACACTGTGTAAACGTGTTCCGCAAGTAACCAATCAGTGAGCGAATTTTTTAAGTGAGAATTTTAATTTACTCCTCCGAATCTACGAACGTAGTATAGTCACTAAATTATTATTATATTAAAGAATAGCTTGTGTATTTGTAATATTTATCGTTTTTAATAACAAATGCTGTTGAAAAAGTTATCAGGAATTTAAATTTTCCATCCGTTACAAAAAATCCAGAAAACGTTATTAATACAAACGACATTTACATCGGCGACTAGATATATCATACTGGAAATGTATAGCGGGTCATCATGCGCTCTGGCTGCTGACTGCATCAAATATCAATCAATACACGGACACAATGGAAGACAGTAATGAGTGTGGTAATAAATTCGAACATAAAAGCGAACACAGGAGATATTGAGCTTGTCAAATGCCTGCAGGACGACAACTCATCCATCAATCATCAAGACAAACACAAATATCAACGTGTGTGTTCGTCCTTGTCGTAATCCAGTCAACGGCTTTTTTTGCGAACGATAATATGAAACGCATCAACCAGTTGGTATAAAGACATTTTAAATCACAAAAACAATCATTTATTTATTGACGTACCTCAGGGCCGTCCTAAGATATTTGACGCCCGTGGAAGCGGGGTGTCCAGTGAAGGTTTACAAAAGTTTAACTAGAAAAAGTTAATATTACCAACAAATAAGGTGGCCAATTATTTTTTACGAAAAAGGAGTACAAATGTATGGGTTGGGTTCACTCCGTAAATTGAAATTATTGAAATTCAAAAAGTCAGTTTTTAAAATTTATAGTTGATTGGCATTGATTGGCATGGGTTAGGTTCGACCATAATTGAAATTCTAAAGGTCAGTTTTTAAAAGGGTTAGGTTCGCTTCGTAATTGAATTTTAAAATGTATAGTTTATGGTTGGATTGGTATGGCTTATCAAGGTATTGAAATTCAAAAAGTCAGTATTTCAGTTTTCAAAAATTTATAATTTATGGTTGGGTTCGCTCCGCAATTGAAATTCTAAAGGAGTAAAAAGGAGTACAAAAGAAAATACAAAATTCAAATAACCAATAAGAAGAATTGCCGTCCCAAAAGACTGGCGATCCTGGGCTGTAGCCCATTTTAAAAATTTTATGGTGAAC
>JAFFZR010010370.1:0-11720 GCA_018397195.1 Lethrus apterus | reverse complement strand
ATAGTCCAGGGGAAGATTGGTGGAAAGCGGAGTATTGGCAGACGCCGTGTATCCTGGCTAAAGAACCTTAGGGATTGGTTTGATTGTAGCAATGTTCAGCTGTTCAGAGCTGCAGTCAACAAGGTCCGGATTCCTGTGATGATAGCAAACCTCCGATAGGAGATGCACTATAAGAAGAAGGTGGGCAGAAATTCGAGGTTCAGAAAATGTTTGGTAATCGATTGATAACCACGAATATGCTTTACCATCGCTTGACATGACTTCTTCTTTTTTTCTCGTTCGTAATTTTTTTTTTGTAATCGTTTTCTTGCGTCTTTTCGAGGTGAAAACACTTTAATTTGTTTTAATTGGACGAAAGCTCAAAAAACTGTGAAAAAGCTCATTTTTAAAAACTGAAAGCGAAAATTCATTGAACACAAAGCTGATGATTTTGACCATTTCCTTTGCTTTAATTTGTTGTTTTAATTTAAAATGTATTTAAAAAATATGATGATTTTCTACGTTTCAGAATCTTGATCTATACTTTGGTAAATTATAAAAATCTATCGATATTTTGAAACAAAATTTTGTTTCCAAACAACAAATTAAATTGAAAATTGATCAATAAACTAAACCGCGTTCACAAATAATTGATTAGTCGAGCATATTTTTTGACATTGAAAAGCTAATTGAACAAAACGAGAACACCGAACACCAAATAAAATGTTTTATAACACGCACTTATTTTGACGACGCTAAACGCCGATTAAATCGTATTTTATGGCACATTTGACGTATGCAAATGTGTCTGTTAACGAACAATTATTTTGTAATAGTGGACGAATTTAAATCGTTTAAGACGGCGATGTCGACTTGCATTTTTACGTTTTACAAGCGGAGCGTGTTTGGAAATTTCGAAAGTTTGCGCCGGAACAGAAGTTACTTAGAAACTGGCAAATACGTAATACAATATAAAATTTCTTGACGAAAAATTAGTTTTGAAACCACGTACTTGTTAAGCGTAATAGTTTCCTACCTGAAATGTTAACGGCTTCATTATTGAAGACCAACCACAAGGAAAAAAAATGATCGACTCCCAAATTGGCGGTGAGTTGTCCATCGATGCCGGATGTATTGGGTAATTGAAGTGCCGATCGGACCGATAAGATTCCTGCCGCGAATATAAGACCGTTGCACCAAGTCATCGCCACCGTACCCACGTCTCGTTCGACGTTCGTCACAGCATTAACTGACGGATAACTGTAATAGCCGCCAGTTGAAGTCTTCGCCAGGGAGTCGCGCCGAACAAACACTCGCGCAACAATCGATTCACGGCTACCAACCGAGTGGTCTGTCTATACGCGGACTGCACGTCCAAGTCCAAGATAAAAAAAACAACTTTCTGGATACAAGTTTTTTCAAATTGGAAAATTTTGAATTTCTTCAATTTAATTCGTATTGAATATCGCAAGGAACATTGACTGAAGTTTCCTTAATATCGCAGTTTATGAGAAAAAGGATTACAATATGTTCTTTTTGAAAGATTTTTCTATTTTTTTTTTTATTAAATTAAAAAGTTATTTTAAAACATCCTTTTTATTTTTAATTTTTAAATCAAATCATTAAAGGTAAATAATTTTTAAAATTAATAATTAAAAAAAAAATTAATTCAAACAACACCACTCTATATTCCATATCTTCTGTCTTATTTGGTGTTTTCAACTTCCAAGCCTGTTCACCACGATCAGTTTTCATAAGATTTATTGGAAACATATCTTTCTAGACGTTTTGAAAAATAACACTTATCTTTCCCCCCCCCCCCCCCAAATAATAAAAAAATTATATTTTTATATAATTTTGTGTCGTAATAAATATATTTTATAGGAAAGGAAATGATAGGAAAGATGAAAACGTGCTTCAACTTGTTCATAATAATCATAATAATATTTATTGATGGCTTTAACAAAAAAACTTGTTTTACATTTAATATTCTATAATAAGTTTTTAACAGTTAATTGTTTTGTAATTTAATTAATAATAACAACAAGCACAGTTAAATAATGATGTGGAAGCTTTTGTGATTAAAACAAAAATAAATTAATTTCTATTAATTAATTAAAATAGATCAAATAGTGTAACAACAAACCAGGCGATGTTTACCTTAAATTTCAATCCAATTTGTCGAGAAAATAATTAACACTGTCAATTACAGTAATGAGAATCCATTTTACATTGCGAATGCAATTAATACGCCACAGGATATTTGTTCGTCTCTGATTAATCTGGCTCGATGTAAGGAGGCAGAACATTACGACCGAGTATCCAGAGTTTATCTGGAGGTATTATAACGAACATCAACGAAAGTCTCGAGTAAAGCTAGAATTTATATTCTTGACATAAAGTTCCACATTTGTTCTGTAATATTTTACGAAACTTAAATCTCTAAACCCTCGCAACGGCAAATTTGAATTCCTTGCACTGCACATTCGTCCTTTTGTTTAAAAATGAAGAAAGATATGGCTTGTGCTTTTTCAAACGAATCCGACAATTTGATAATATTTAACGTTTCACGAATTCCGAAAAAAAAAACAATTATACAACATGAATATTGCACTTTGAAATAATAATTTTTAATTTTTTTACATTTACAGGTAGCTTTTATAACCACTTGAAATGTATCAACATTTTTTCGAAT
Organism: Lethrus apterus; assembly: GCA_018397195.1. Classification (NCBI taxonomy): domain Eukaryota; kingdom Metazoa; phylum Arthropoda; class Insecta; order Coleoptera; family Geotrupidae; genus Lethrus; species Lethrus apterus. Next base: position 9,046 of record JAFFZR010010370.1, on the reverse strand, counting down.
TATTTATATTGTATATTATGTAAAACCTTTAGCGAATAGGTTTAAAATTTTGTAATTGGTCATGATAGTTTGGAAGAAACTTGTGATGATAGATATTAAATGAAAAATGTACTTATAATAGATATTTCCACATGCTAAAGGTTAAAGTCATCATGTTTTAAAAATGTTTATTTCCAATCAAATCATAACATTATTTTCTAACATTTCTAACATTTGAAACACACGAGCTCGACTTGCTCGACTAAGTCTACAATTTCTAACATTATTAGAGCAATATGCAAAGATGAATACCAGATGTTTTAATTTTAATCATTGAATTGTATGATTATAATCAAATATGATGCGGTTAAATTCATTATAGTGTATAACGAAGTCATGTCCATTGTGAAAAATCCCGCTGCTGAAATCTGTAAATTCTTCATAGACGACTGTCCATTAATTAATATTAGAGAATCACGTATTGTGTTAGATTCAGGCGAATCATCCAATTGCAGCAGAAATTTAAAAGCAATTCGACCAGTTTTTAATCCTGCTTTGGTCGTAGTATCACACACATGGCTTAGAATAATGACGAATCCCTAAAAGAAACAAGAATTACTGGAATGAACAAAAATCACTGATTGTAATATCTTAAGAAATATAATTTATTATTTTCATAATTAATTATTTTTGCCTTCATGATACTATTAATTGTTGTACGATGCGTTCTATTTTTTGTATACCTAATATTTTAAAACGTTTTAATATATTACCAAGTAAGTAAAAACTCACCGTATAATAAAGAGTCCATAATACGTTGTCAAAGCTACATTGGTAAGCAATCAAGAAACTGTAAAAATCCAACTGTCGGAACACAGCGTTCAAAGTAATAACAAATATTACGAACCCAAAAATTTCGCTTAATGTTTGTAACAATTCGCAGTTAACCGTATATATTTTAGTCAGATGTGTTATATTGGTTATTTTATCATTTCTTGCATTTTCTGGTGTATCATCTCTTTCATTCTGGTTTAGGTTATGCGTTAGTTGTTCGTTAATAAGTGTAAAATTTTGCTTTATTAAAGAAATTAAGTTATAAATTAAAAATAAACATCCATCGTTATAATAGCTCAGAAAAGTCCAGGACAACTGTATGTGTGATTCCTTTATACCATTAATAATAAATACGAATGCAGAAAAGTGAAGCACAATAATCGCCGAGAGAAGTTGTTTCTTATATGTTTTCTTCGCTTCGTAACTAAGTCCTTTTGCGACGGAAAAATATTTGTTCAAAAATGTTATAAAAGTTTCACAGTTAAAATAATTTATATTGAGTAATAAAATCACGTTGCTTACGGTCATTGTACTCGCACATATAAATTCCAAAATTAAGCTAGATATTTTAATGTTGATGTGATACTCAATCATATTAATTAATATAAAGTAATAACTTGTTAGTGTCAATGCTATTATTAATAAAGAGATACATTTCTGGACTTTAGATTTATCAAATTTATTTCGTTCGTAGTCATATCTGGGTATCAGTCCGATAATTGTCAACCAAGTCATTACGCACTGAACACTCTTACTGTGTTGCATTCCTCCTAAAGGAATCATCGTAGACTACTATAAACCAAGTAGCATTGAGCTTTTATATTATTTGTTTCGTGTTGCAAATTGATGTTTTTAGAACTTTTATAAGTTATCTCTAGCCTAAGTGGTCTTTTGTAGTCTTAATTAGAAATCAATATGGAATAAACGATATTTTTATGGACAGTCGTAAAATTGACAAACTTTATCAGTTACTAGTCGAAAAGTCATTTAATAAATACTTATTGTTAGAAATTGTAAATAATTAATTAAACTTTAATATATTGATTTCACCCACTTGGCAACCATGTTTGTATATGACCGACTTATGTGAGATCTATGATTTGAAAATAAAAATTTGAAAATATTTAACGTTTCGCGAATTCCGAAAAAAAAACAATTTCACTCGCTCGATCGACGAAAAATCGGAAGTCATTTAAATTATTCAGCTCGTTATGCAAAATCGAATTTCGCGTTATTATCGCGAATAAATTTCTGTATAATCGAAATCGCGATAACGAATTTCCTCGCGAATTTCCTGAAATTTTAACGCTGTTCCGGAACGCGGAGGCCTCCTTCGCTCGCATTTTACATTCATCGTCGGTTTCGTCGATACATTCTCGGAAACTGATAACTCACTGACAACCCTAAGTACGGAGTCTTCTCGACTCCGGGGTCTGCGAAGTTTTAAATGACAAAAGTTTCAACGTGTACACGAAATAACTTACTTTATGTCCCCATATAGACAGATTTTTATGGATATTGGAAAAGGAATTGTCCGTTTACGGAAAATTTAAAGATCACATTCATGTATGCAAAACTGGGTTTAACCCGGTCGAAGTCCGTATATGTATTTTACAACGAACTTGGTATTTTACGATGATATTTTTCAAATATAAACAGAAATTGATAGTTTGATGTTAGGTACTTTGAGAACTGTTATTTACTTACAATACTTACATTTTATACTGCACATACAAAATTTCAATTTTTTTGTTTTTGCATCGTCATTGTTTGATCCATATATAGGTTTTTATATAATTTTCGTTTTTTTTTGGGAACTAGAAAAACTGGGAAAAAGGCTCTGAGATTTCCATTATAAATTTGTAGAAAATTAATATTTTTGAATTCAGAGAGGAGAAGCAGGTGATTCAGCGCACCTTCTCTCCCTTCAATAACGGTCCGCGCCCCCTGTTGTCAATATTTTCACTCATGATCTTACAGGTCCGTATTATCATACTTTTTATTTTTTTTTTTTAAGTATCTTTTCATAAATGTATTTAATTTAATAAATTTAAATAAATAAATATTGATTTATCGTTTGATATTCGATGCTTCATTCATTTTTAAATTTTAAAAAACTTTTTGAAAATTTATGAAAAAATGAACATTCTTATCATATCACTATAGAATTCTTAACATTGGAGAATCCGGTATGGTCTAGTGGCTAGGATACCTGGCTTTCACCCAGGAGGCTCGGGTTCGATTCCCGGTACCGGAACTTTTTTCCTGCCTATTTTAAAATTTTTTTTGTTTATTCTTTTTTTTGAATAAACTATACGCGTGATTTTTTTCTAGATCAGTCGATATTGGTGTGATTTCTGGCAAAATTTCTGGCACTGGAAAGATTAATTATTGGTAGGATTTCAAGATTTTCATGAATTTCTTTTTTTGGATGATAATGGTAAACATTCAATTCATTAAATTTAATGCAAAAAAACGGCGGAAAACAAAGACAAGAAAAAGTAAACGACTACATAACAAAAAATAAACTTAAAGTAATACAAACCCAACTAAATAAGAAAAAACTAAACACTTAGTTTTTCTTTCGTTCGTTTCTGAAAATTAAGACAAAAACAAAAGTTACAAGACAAAAAAAAAGGAAAAATAAGAAGTTAAGTACATAAAATGAAAAAGAAAAATTTGAAGAAGAAAAAAAATCAAAATATTAGTTCTTTATTTCACTGTTATATATTCTTCACTTCCGCTTATTTGTTTTCATTCCTCGTTATGTAAAATTGTTGTAGAATTATTTATAATATAAAAATATAAGAATTTTTTTTTTAAAGAAGTTGTTTCAGACAGTCCGATATGGTCTAGTGGCTAGGATACCTGGCTTTCACCCAGGAGGCTCGGGTTCGATTCCCGGTATCGGAATATTTTTATTCCAAGAAGCCAAGAACAATTTTTGTAAACCTTTTAATTTTAGATACTTTTATATATTTTATTGTGAATTTGTGTTGATATTTTTTATGGGTGTCGATGACAGGCTAAAAAAATATTTCTTTATTATAAAATTTCCAACCATGTTAAAATTGAGAGTTTCATCAAGATGCATCACATTCTTACCCTGCAAGACTTCACATTTATTTTTGCTTTTGAGAAGAAAATTTCTTCTGAAAAAGAAAATGGATGCGACATTAAAAATTATCACAAAACAATCGATCCAATAAAGCAAAATTTATCAACGAAAATAAGGCCACACTTTTGAAAATTGAAATTTCATATTGTGACGACGTTTTAAATTCCTCGTAGTTTGACGAGTTTGAGTCTATTAAGTTTTCAATCCCGATTTAACAGGCAATAATACAAAATTTCTTACTTCGAATTACATCTAATTTTTTTTACAAATTTCATACATTTCTTGCACGTCCTCCAATCCTTCCATTTCATATTAATCGCAGTTCATAAACCACGTCAAAAAATAAATTGCAAAAATATTTTATTATAAAATAAAACTAAAAAACACACAGCGTACACATGACCTGAATACATTTCCACAATTCGGAAATAAAAACACCTTAAACACACCTTGCATCCTACAGGTGTGGTTGCAGAAATATCGTCCTCGCACAAAGGGGAATAAACTTACATCACGCGACTGACTGAAATATATCCATGTTATATACATTTATTATTGACTAGAAAATAACAGGAATTTAATGTGTGTGCGGTCCGTGTACAGTTTTGAATTTTCTCGTCAGGAATCGTCTGTTCTTCTGCATCCTCTGCAAGAAAAAAAGACATACAAATGTTAACACCGACTTCCCATGGGAGGGATTAATCGTAAAGTGTACTAAAATATGTATAATGGAGTCACAGGTCGGACGGCACAGATCGATGAGACGTACTTTGCCACTACATCAATCTCCCTTTCGTACTTTCAAAGCCGACGATAAGCAAATGGGGTGAATAAATAACCTTCAGTCTCATCAATCGAGTAATAGTGACGGTGACATGTTAAGTGTGTTCTTTGAACGACGGGCGTGAAAATTTAACGAATCAATCAATTCTTCTTTATACGACTTTTCTTACCTCGTACTTCAGCGCCTGTTTGGATTCGTGGTTCCTTTTGGCGAGAGCGACCCGTACCCATTCCGGCTTGTCGGGAATAGTTATGTGCAGGATGTACCTCAGTCCTAGCAGGAAATGTTCCAGAAAAACGAACATCAGGATCCATTCCGCTTGTCCGACTACCGGACCTGTTCTTCGCATCTGCGGACTCAGGCATAACAAGCCGCAATTTGTTAAAATCGACATCGCACCGACAATTTCAAACGATTTCTAAAAAAAAAAAAAAATTCAAAATTCGAGATCCGATGTGTTGAAAATTTATCGAAATGAATGATGATAAAAAAATTATTATTATTATTGCATATTTTGAGCTTCTAGTTTCATATGTAATAAAATATATTTTTCCGAAACTCAAGAATAAAAAAATTTCATACTTAAAAAGAAGACAAATTTTTCTTTTAAAAGTTGAAATCAAAAATTTTTTTTAATGCCTTGAATTTTTGAACAATTTTTGAAAAAATCGTTTATGCTTTTTAAAATAAAAATAAAAATATAAGCGGAATGGTGCGTTTAAATTTCCCCATAATTTTTATAAAGTGAGGCCTGCAATCGCCCGAGGTATCCAATAGTAAGTCTCAAAATATAAACAGATGAACCACAGCCTTCATCTATTATTTACAAAGGAAGAACTTGTTGGAAAACAATGGTTTACACCTTTCATCTTTCATCATTTAATTTTTCTAAACCATCTCCGCATACATATAATTTTTCACACAATGTCTGTGTATACAATTTTTCTTTATGTCAGAAAAATTATTTAAAAAGAACAAACAGTTGCTGCCATTCTTTATTCTTTATGTTATGACAAAATTTGTATTATTTTTTTTTTTTTCTGAAGAAGATCTACATTTTTTATATTTCTGTGTATTCAGTTCTCCTTAAGGACCTCACAAAAGGTATTTAATAAAATATCGTCATAAAATTGGTCGATAGCTTTTGTTTTTTGTTTTTTCTTATGAACGTCAATATTTCTTTCTACTTCTCCTTTGTTCTTCGGCGTTACATCTGTCTGCGAGATTTTTGACAACATATTTCCGATTTTCAACAGTTTTTCCCATTTTTCTACTTTATTATTCCTAGTTTAGATAGAAAAGCTGGAAAACTTTTTTTTTCCAACAATAAAAATTAAATATAACTAAATAACATATAATTTCAAATAGTTGTTTTTTTTAAACTTCTTTGACTACATTAAACACCTTACCTGCCATGCACCGATATCTTTTACTCTCCGTCCCATCGGTCTTTGATAAACCATACAGAGCTTAAAGGCGTCGGCACGAATTTCCAAAATATTGTTGAAAATCGCCCAGAAACCGGCAATCGGATAAACGGAGGAAAAAAGCACGACGTAGCCGAACTGTATGAACATTTCGAGATAATCGTCGTAGGTTCCCTCGTAGTCTTCCATGGCACCCTCTCGACGAGCCGCCGCGATTCTCGGATCGTCCGGCTGAATTTCCGGAATATGTCTCAACGGATCGTCGGACGTGAAATCGGGGTTTGCGTGTCTGGGCGAGTGGTTGTTGTTGTGTAGTTTTCCGGCGAACGAGAACATTTTTTTCAATTGTGCCACCTTAAAACGACGAAGTCGAGAAAACAAAACACATCAGAAAAACATACCTTATTCATGTACAGTTTCAGTATGAAAGGTAAAACCGCTTCCTGTAGGTTATTGATAGCTTGGAGTATTATCAACATCGTCGCCAATTGAGTCCGTAACATATCCATGTCCTGTATGACGAAAGCGATGTAAAACAAAGACATGAAGTTATTCACGAATTCGAACAACACCAGTTTGGTCACGCGATGTCTGTCGTATTGCGATTGAGTTCGGTGATTTTCTGAAACAAATGACGGCTTACGTAAACACCATACATACAAAGAACCGCTATACCGCACGTATATTCCGGTAAAGGCATGATTGAATCTTCGGCTATCGAACCGAGATTGCAATCCCGGAATTCCAGATCGACCGCAATCTTCCGTATCACAGCGAATGCATTCGAATTGGAAAAGTTTATTAAATTATACATGTGGGTCATGATGCTCTTCTCTGGGTTACTTTGAGCGTGCACGCTTCGAAATAAAACGTTTGGAATTATCATTTCCGCATGATTTGTTCGTAAAATTTCAATGTATTAAATATGCACGGTCGTACTATAAATAGTTGTCGCGCGTTTTAACTTCGAGTGTGCTACGTCTCAAGGAAACACTAATTACAGTTCGCGGAGTTAAGTAACTATCCGACCTGGCGGCTCTGGCTAACTGGCATCCAACAAAGCTCGAGCTTCTCGGATATATGGCTAATGAAAGTATGTCTGTGCAGATTAATTGCGTCGGTAACGGCTATGTGAGAGGTCTTTTGGCCGTGTTAGCTTTTCATTAGTTCGCAGTTTGAGGACAAAATGTGTAAATTAGTTGTTTGTGTTCGATGTGAAACGAACGTGTACCAAAAGTTCATATTAAACACATAAATTGCGTTTAAAAATATTTAATAACATTTTGTTATTAAGTTTTCTTAGTATTTCCTTCACTGCTTTTGTACAAAAAAAAAATGAACTTTAAATAGAAATTATAAAAAATAATTATTATTATTGTTATTAATATTTTTTCTTGAAATTTTTGAAATCTTTATAAGTTAGTGAAGTGTATTCCAAACTGTGCAGCGTGACGCCCTATTACAGCCCCCACCGTACTAGTCTCGGGGGGGGGGGCAACTATTAACAACAATAATATTTCTGAATATAACAAACTTTAAATCTATGTCAAGAAAAACGAATAAGCAATAATCAGGCGCGAAAAATGTTTATGAAAAAAGGTTTGGAAAGTTTGGAAATCATTGAATTTGTGCATTTTTTTTAAACAAAACAAAAAATCTGCCAAATAATTTGCTACCAATTTATTACATAATTTTAAAAAAGTTGTCTCAAAAGTGTCACTAGTATTTTTCCATATAATTTTCATTTTTAAAATGAATTTATTAACATAAAATCGGTGTGAAATTTAAATAGAAATTTTAGGGATAAATCTTCCTGTAACAGAAAACGTATTTATTGAAAATCTTCATCACAATAAATTTATTCCATCAAAACCTGTAGCAGTAATTTTAACACTATTTTTGATATTGTAGACAAAATGTGTTTCTACATTTTTCAAAGGGATTAATTATTACTTTATTATATTAAAAAAGAAATAAATAAAATCCACAAAAATTTCCATGGCAATTCAAGCAACATTTAAAAATCCGTACAATAAATATCAAAGATTCCAATCACAATTGTTCCATATCGACCATAACAACAACAAAGGAAAGTCGTTAATCGTTTCGAAACGGCATACACTTCCAACATAAATTATGAAAAGCGACGACCGACGCTTATCTAAATTTACCTTAGACACAGAAACACCTACTCGATTTCGCTCCAGCCGAGCGTTTTAGTACTTAGGAAAATTCTTCATGTTCGCCACGTCACGGTGGTACAGTAAAGCGGACTTTTAACGGCGAACGAACGAACGAAAACGGTCGTAAAACAACTTGAGCGCTCATTTCCTCAAACGACGCATTTCGCAGTAATAACTAGTAATTACGTCCCTGATTCGTTCGCTTCAGATGCATTTACACGTTTGTTGTGTATAAGCGACGACGCGACGCCGACCGACGGTCGACGGTCGAATTTTTCAAATTTTACAAACAAAATGACGCGAGAATCGTTTTCAAATTATTACATAAATTTAATTCGAAATTGTATTGCGTGTTCACAGTTTTCCTTTCAACGTCGAATAAAACGCTCGTGCTTAATATAATTTATCAAACGGAAAATATCAAAAGGCCAACAATATACAGATTGTCCCACGTTAGACGCGGTGCTTCATATCTCATTAATGGTTAGGTTACGAAGGAAGTTCATAAAACAAAATTTATTCAGATTGATATGTAGAATGTGCCAAAATTATTTTCAACTCTACAGGGTGTTCTGTTCTTACGATACGGTATCTTACTTTGTTATTTTAAATGGAACACCCTATATATTATTTAATATTCGTGTAGAACGTAAAATTTTAATGTAAGTTTGTTCAATACTTCCTATACTTAAAGTTGATAGTTTTCGAAATATTTGCAATT
>JAFFZR010010369.1:0-11915 GCA_018397195.1 Lethrus apterus | reverse complement strand
ACCAATGATATTTTAAAACCAAGATCACATGCACCAATCAGAACAATCTTATAGTGAAAAGATTCATGGTGCTTTTCTTGCCGCTACGTCATAGTTTTGCCATGACAACTTTAAAAATATATTAAATGTCATTTTGACAAATGTCAGTGTTATAATTCATTCGAATAATTCTTCAACCAAAGAGTATTCGTACTCAACTTTTGTCTGGCAAGATTTTGATTTTTTTATTTGCAATGATTACTAAAGGCAATTAAACTCGACCAATTTCTTTGGAAAAGAGCTTTTCGTCGAATTGGTCTCGTTTAATTGCAAAAAAGTATGATACACAACATTCAATATCTTCCTTACTTCCCTGGACATGGAAGACAAATTCTTTGAAAGAAAGAACTTAACAGAGCTTAGTTCTATCTTGTCAAATGCGTTTATAAAACATTATTGGTTGGATGCGAGCTAAAAATATTATCAGCAACTGAACAGCACCTCCCGACTATCACGCAAGTAGATGGAATCCAACCCAATCTGAACTTTTTAAACAAACCAATTTAATTTTTTAAATCGAAAATATCTAACCCAGTATCAAATTTTATACCTTTGATTCAACCAAGTCTCAACTACTGAACGATCTTCCAGGCGATCTTGTATACAGGCTGTCCCAGATAGTGTGCTCACTATTGGGATCTCGTAAACTATAAGAGATAGAGAGTTGGTTAAATGAGACAAAATGTGCGCAACATCATGGCCTACTTACTAAAAAAAAAAAAACATTCAAAATAATGGTCGGTATGGACGCTACACGCAAAAAAAGAAAAAATGGCATTTTAAATTTTCGCTTGTAGCTCAGTTCGATGAAAAGATACCGGAATAGTATTTTAACATTATTAAGGTACTTTTTTACGTAGGACATCCTGTATAGTAGTGGAACGTGTCAATTCACAAAGAAAAAACTGAGACAAAATGAAAGCGGTTTTTATTTTAGGTCGCTTGCTATAGTTGTTAAATGTAGTAATTCATACTGAAAGCGATATTAAGCGAGCGGCGAGAGACCGGCGATTTCCACTGCTTCTTCTCATTTACTGAATCCGCATCGCTACCGCTGTCTTCAGTACTGAATGGTTATTAAAATCACAACCGCGCCGCCACCTCGCGCTATCGCTCTGCTTCCGCCAATCTAAATCAACCTTAAATCTTGTGATCTGCCGACAACAACAACAACAAACGAATTACGTGAAAATTAAACAATAATGAAAAAAATCAGTCTCCGACACAGTTACGATAATTCTTAAAAGAACCATCGAAAAGTATTAAAGAGAGTAGACGGTAAATATCAAGTATGTACAATTAAAAAAATCGGAACTCATAGAATGTTAAACCATGAATGATGAAATATCTACAGCGAGAAGAGGAAACAAATAATCTGAGAGTGAAGAGCACAAAACATTTTATAAAGAAAGCTAGAGACAATAGTGGAAAGTAAATATGTAAAAAAATGTTTGTTATATTTTTACTACAGAGATTAGATTTGTACTTAATCATCTTTGAATCATTTATAATACTTGAAAATTGCAACTATTTTTTTTTCTTCCACAAGTATCTGATAATAAAATTATACATGGAAATAAATACTCGTAAATTGATCGTTAAGTCCGCGGACGGATTAATTTTCAAAATCAAGGTCAGAAACTATACAAACTTCATTAATAGCATAATCTCGTCATATTTGTCATTCATAACTATAGTGAAGAGGAAAAAACAAATATTTTCAATTGTATGAACTTTCTCTTCAACTAATTCTAATTACATTTAAATTCATCTTTAATGACCAACAATTTTCTAACGTTATAGCGTTAAATATTAAATGAATTACTCACCTTCGAGAATACGATTCTTTGTGCTGTAACAATTTAGATTCGAGACGAAATAAAAGCATACGAATAGTAACTTAATCATCATAGACAGAATAGTCTCGGAGTCAGTTGACACGCGTTAGATAAAGTACTAAATTTATTATTGGAGTAGATGCGCTAGATATATTGTCGTCTCCTTCTTTTATTATAAAATGTTTTATACATAGTAATTTGTAGTTTTTTAGCTTTTATTGCTAATTATATTGATTAATAATAATCTTTTTTTTTTCTTTCTTGAGCGTGCAACCAATTAAAACGCAAGTTGTGCAATAAAATATATTTATTAATATTGCACAACTTGCGTTTTAATTGGTTGCACGCTCAAGAAAGAAAAAAAAAAAGATAAGTATTCTATCAACCAAGAATTTGACACTAATATTAATAATAATAATAAATATTTACGTTACATAAGTGAATGTGACTTCGCTGACAAACAATTTCATTAAAATGCCAATTCAAACTAATTGCATAGCTTAAATTTAGGAATTTGTGTAATTAAAAAAACGATTTCAAGAAAGATTACTCTAAAAAAAAATAAAACTTCTTGTTCAATTTACTTGAAGCTATTTGAAAATCGTATGCTTTAAAACATTATTATTGTTTAGTGAGTAATAATGTATTTTCATTGTTTAATCGTTGTGATTAATAATGTATTTTCATTGTTTAATCGTTGTGATATGCAATTTTATTCCTTTGTTGATTATATTTCAATACAAATTTTTGTCGAATCATTGTATATGTTTGAATTGGCGATGCTTAAATTATTATTTAAGAAATGTAAAAAGTTATATAAGTGGGTACATTTTTATTAGCCAGAGTGAAGATGATATGATAGACTAGAAAATGATATGGATTTCTGGTTTACAGGTACCTTTTTTAATAAAAAATCATTTTTACCGAAGGACTTCTTCGCTCATGCTCTTTTATGATTTAAAATGATACGCACTCACCAATAGGTGGCGCCGGCAAGAGTTGAAAATTACTAATATATATTTATTTTTATCCACTGCTTTCCGTCTCTACCTTCTTCACCATATTTCTTGACCTTCGCCCTCTTTCTGCCACTTTCTACGTCTATGTCGCCTTTAATATATTTCTGTTCAATTTTTCTCTCATTTGAATATCAGTCTCATCATTTATTCCATTTTCCTCTATTAATTTCGACAACAACTAAGGAAGTTAAAGCCCACATCTGTTCAATTAAGGTCATTCTACGTTATTAAATGTGCATTGTCAATCAGTAAAAAATACAGGCTTATGATAAAGTAATGCACAAAATTCATAAAACGTACAATGTTCATTTCTGAAAAAAATGCAAAAATTCGTCAAACAGTTTATTTTATTCCGCGTCGTTTGACATAAGTCAAAAAAATAAAACGTCAAATTTGTCAAAATTATGACGTCATCAATATTTTTTTTAAATAGGAAGCTAGGTTTTTTTTACATTATTTGTTAAAGCTTGTTTTTCTGCATTAAAAAAAATAATTGAAGTAGGGGATCACATAAGAAAAAAATAAAAAATTAATAAAAAACAAAATAAACTTAATTTTAGTAATAACTTTTAAATTAACTAAACAGTCAATTAAACCAAAACTAATTTCTTACAGGAATTGTTCAAACTGTGTCCCGTTTACTATCGTAGGCGTAGGCCAAGACGATGGTAGACCTGATTTACAGAGTTTTCGATCATCTGCGGAGTTATACGAGTCATTTCATGTCTAATTCGTTCCATTAAGTCTTCTAAATTGTCTGGTCGGTTAACGTAGACCCGACTTTTTAAATGTGCCCATAGAAAAAAATCAATGGAGGTAAGATCAGGTGACCTAGGTGGCCACTCCTTTGGTCCACGTCTTCCAATCCACCTTCCTTCAAACTGGTTATCAAGAAACCTTCGAACAATAAGACTACAATGTGGTGGCGCACCATCTTGTTGGAACCAAATACTGGGATCCAAGTTTTCCCTATTATTTGGATCCGGAAATGCCGCAATTAGGTCCGGAAGCACTTCCATACGAAGATGTTCCAAATATCGCTCAACTGTTAAATTCCCGCGAAAGAAATAAGGACCAATAAATCTTCCCCTGACGATTCCTACCCAAACAATAATTTTTGGAGGCGCTGGGTGTGTTTTGTTTGAATCCAGTGGGGATTTTCCCGAGCCCAGTTGCGACAATTGTGTCGATTTACTGAACCACTTAAACAAACCAAAAATTTGGATTTTCGTCACAATGTCTCATGAAGATTTCACAAAATTCCGTCTGTCCGGATCATCTTCTGTGAGATCGTGAACAAGTTGAACTTTGTATGGCTCCAGTTTTTCTTTTTTTTTTAAACTTTACTACAAACGACTGACTAACATTTTGTTGTAAGGCAATTTCTGTTGTAGTTGCGTGAGGGTTGTCTTCTAATGACAGCAAAATATCTAACTTTGCATCGTCGCTTATTCCTGGTCTTCCAGATTTTGGAGCATCCCTCATGCTTCCCGTTTCATAAAATTTTGCAACAATTCTGCTTACTGTGCTTCTAGCAATTGGAGGTCTTTCAAAATGTGTTTCATTAAATAAAGCACGTGCTTCTTCATGACTTCGAAGTCTATCGCCGTACCATCATTAGAATTTCTATCCTTTCTCTTTCGGTTAATGCCATAATAATAAAATTGGTATGACGCTAATTGTAAGACTGACACTGACAAACAGTTGTTTTATTAAAATAATTGAAAAATTGATAAAAACAGATGTTCTTACTAGGTAACTTTAAGTTTTAATTCTTTTAATATGTAGTTTTTTTTCATAAATTCAAAATCAAGTTTATTTTGTTTTTTATTAATTTTTTAATTTTTTTCTTATGTGACCCCTACTTCAATTATTTTTTTTTAATGCAGAAAAACAAGCTTTAACAAATAATNAGAATTTCTATCCTTTCTCTTTCGGTTAATGCCATAATAATAAAATTGGTATGACGCTAATTGTAAGACTGACACTGACAAACAGTTGTTTTATTAAAACAATTGAAAAATTGATAAAAGCAGATGTTCTTACTAGGTAACTTTAAGTTTTAATTCTTTTAATATGTAGTTTTTTTTCATAAATTCAAAATCAAGTTTATTTTGTTTTTTATTAATTTTTTAATTTTTTTCTTATGTGACCCCTACTTCAATTATTTTTTTAATGCAGAAAAACAAGCTTTAACATATAATGTAAAAAAACCTAGCTTCCTATTTAAAAAAAATATTGATGACGTCATAACTTTGACAAATTTGACGTTTTATTTTTTTTTGACTTGTCAAAAGACGCAAAATAAAATAAACTGTTTGACGTGTTTTTGCATTTTTTGCATACATGAACACTGTACGTTTTATGAATTTTGTGCATTACTTTATCATAACCCTGTATATAATATAATGTTATTAATTTTGATAATAAATGTTAAAAAACCTGGGTTGGTTAAGACCCCTAGCTTCCTACGTATTCCATTCCATACAACCTCAAACTCTTTTTTGTTTTATTCATTAACATATTTTTTAACGTATTGTCCGATTCTTTTGCTTTGTTACGGATATTCTTCTATTTTCTTCGATTGCCTCTGCTTTCCATTGTAATTTCCATAATTTACATTATTTTAACTTGTTTGCTAAAATTTTCAGTAATTCTAATACACTAAATGTAGTAACATTCTAAACGTCTTTGTAAAGACAATAATTATATAATTCTCTGTGCCAACATTATAATACACTATACAGAGTGGCCCACCGAAAAGGAAACAGACGCGTTTTCAGATATTTAGAGGCTTAAAAAAAAACGCTCGGACAGGTCAATTATCTTTGGAATGGGGACAAATATTTTAGCTATTTGTAGTCACCTAGTTGCAACCCTAAAAGAGGGGGGAAGTTCACCATAAAATTTTTAAATGGATAGTGGTATTTTCAAATCTATCATTTGAAAGAGCAATCGATGGACTTTACAGATTTTGAATTTTTGAATACTGATCATTACTTCCCGAGTTATTAGCTATGAATTCAAAAATTCAAAAATTTTTCATTTTTTTACCGGGTCTGTAACTAACAGAAAGCGAAATCCTTGCAAAGAAAATTCACCTGTTTCATATTTTTTAAGCAACTAATCTCCAAAGTGACGTAAAAAATGAAGAAAGTTTGAATATTCAAAGCTCACTAAGTCGGGAAATAATGATCAGAATTCAAAAATTCAAGCATATCTGTAAAGCCCATCGATAGCTAAAACCTTCCAAAGAAAATTGACCTGTCAGCGTTTTTTTTTTTTTTTTTGAAGTGTCTAATTACCTTAAAACGCGTCTGATTCGTTTTTCGGTGAGCCACTCTGTATAATATTATTAAGTGAAAAATAAATAGTTTTCAAAATTTATATAAATTCCATAGGTATGTTTCGTTATAAACTTTCATTGCAAAAAAATCATTTAAATTTTTTTAAGCAATTTTCTTACTAGCAAATGCTCTTATTAAATTAGTAATCATCCTGAAAAAATGAGTAAATCAAAAACAATATTGACATTTAACAAAATATTTCTGCATATTTTCCACAACTGTCGAAATTAATTCCATATATAGCGAAAGTACAAAAATTTACAAATATATGTCTTTTAAATTTTAAGACAATATTGATAAAGATTTGCTAGTAAGATTTTTTTATCATTAAATACTAAGAACCTATCCAAGTAACGGTACACGAAGGGATTGAAATACTTAATGCCAATTGTTGATTATAAATGTTTGGAAAGATAATCTTTGTATTATTGAGCTTTCAACAAACACAAAACTTCAAACGCAATAAAAAATATTTATTACACATTAAACGTATCAAAATTAAATCTAGTTGATGACATAAATTTTGTAAAATACTATAAATCCATATCACGTCCCACGGACAATTTATAAATACTTCAGCTTAAATATATGTGATTATGAATAACGTGAGAAAAAACTCTAGCCAAGTATTTGGACCATCAGTAAATGTGATATTAAAATAATACAAAAAAAAGAACTAAAAATGTTTAGAAAAAATATATAGACATTTTATAATTATTTTTATCTTTAATATAATCGTTTTAATAAGAAATCTAATTGGATAAATTTTTCCTAGTTAAACAGTTTATCTGAAGTACATGGAAATCTTCGTGGTACGCACTGGGATTGTACACTGTAAAATTTCTTTCATCAACTAGAATAAATTATTGTATGAATATATTTCGTAGTATCGGAAAATCAAATATTAAAATGAACCCATTTCAAGGATAAAGACGTAACTAAAAGGTAATTTAAATCACAAGATTCAAAAAAAAAATGTATGTACCGGACACAGATCTGAAGATGTAAAGCCCATCGTACATAATAAACCAAAAAACATTGTATTTATAAAAATAAATTAACAGTAAATAAAACTAAAAACTAAATAATTAAAAAGTTGTAAAATTCTTTAAAAATTCGTCAACGCGTTCAATGTCATTTTCAGCTTTAACATTTTCAGATCTTGGAAAATGGTTTCAAGAGTCTGTCTGTAAAAAATGTTGTACAAACTTATGCAAATACACTACGAATAAAATTTCGTTCAACACTGGATTTTTTGTGATCTTTTCATAACAGACTGTGTAGAATTGACAGGGTAAAAATAAAAGACAAAATATGGAAACAAATAGGTCAAAGAGATTTGTATGAAATTACAGAAAAAAATTCGTCGATAGTTAACAACAACACTTTACTGAATATGGGAATATACCCAAAAAATTTGCTAGCGTTAGAAACAGCTCGAAATGCTTCGGTTCACGGGAACTTTTTTATTTAAAGAGATACAAATTTAGTTAAATAGACAAAGTTTAAGTACCTTGCAATACGCATTTCGCGCAATAAATTATAAAACAAAAGAACATCGCGTTGCTAAGAGACAAACATAACGATTAATTTTTTAAATTGAACACCTGTATATTTTTATATTTTTAAGTTGCTCGCGTTGCCTGCTATAATTAATTATGAGACAATTTTTCTTTAAAACCGCTATTAAAAGAGTTTTGGAGAAAATAATTTTGCAAATTTCATTATAATTATAATAGTGGTAAATAAATAATTTATAATAATTTCTTTTATATTATTAATGTGAGATGCATAAGACATATTGATGCAGTCCGAAGGATGAAAAACATTTGTAAAACAACTTGTTGCAAGAGGAGGATCGATAACAATAGTTCTTTTGCTTTTTGATTTTTATTATTTTAATACTTTATTTTTCAACTCCTTAACTAGAAAAATTGTCTTATAATTAATTATAGCAGGCGACCAGATCAACTTAAAAATATAAAAATATACAGGCTGTTCAATTTAAAAAAATAAACTTTATGCTTGTATCTTAGCAACGCGATGTTCTTTTGTTTTATAATTTATTGCACGAAATGCGCATTGCACGTACTTAAACTTTTTCTATTTAACCCAGTTTGTATCTCCTTAAATAAAAAAGTTAACTATTTTAGAATGTTCCCGTGACCAGACTGTATACAGGTGTCCCAATTTCGATGCTCACCATTGGTATCTCGGTTATTAGAATACATAGGGCAACGGTTAAATGGGGAATGTTTTTCGGAATTCAGTGCTCACAACAAATCTTGTTTCAAATTTGACCCAACCTTTTTCATTTTTAAAATATTTTGGAAAATCAAAAATTTGTCGATTTCATTATTCCTCAATAACTGAATAACGCTTAATCTGACCTCTTTCAAAGTTTTACATTGTTAGACACTTTTTTAAGACGAAATTGTTGATATAAACAGAAACCCCAGATTGTCATTTGTTTTTAAGTTATTATTAACTTTTGTTTTTCATATGGAGGCCATATTGGTAACTAAAAAATTTTCAGGCATGTTATATATCGTTGAAAAGCACTTTTTAAGCACTATCTAACAAACCCAAAATCCAATATGGCCACCATATGAAAAACAAAAGTTAGTGCTAATAATTTAAAAACAAATGACAATCGGGGGTTTCTGTTTATATCAAAAATTTCGTCTTAAAAAAGTGTCTGAACTTGTAAAACTTTAAAAGAGGTCAGATTAAGCGTTATTCAGTTATTGAGGAATAATGAAATCGACATATTTTTGATTTTCCAAAATATTTTAAAAATGAAAAAAGTTGGGACAAATTTGAAACAAGATTTGTTGTGAGCACTGAATTCTGCAAAACATTCCCCATTTAACCGTCTCTATGTATTCTAATAACCGAGATACCAATGGTGAGCATCGAAATTGGGACAACCTGTATATTTATAGCTTTATTTTATGGAACTTCAATGTCCATTACTGCACTGTTAATCAAGTTCATTTTATTTATAAAGAAATTAATTATCTGTTATAAATTTATTCGTTATCTGACGTTTCTATACTTTCGGGATTTAGGCAAGTGATGATTTGAAAAAATATTTAATGTATGTCACCAAACAAACGGAAATCAATTATTCAATTCTCATCTATTTGCTATACATATTCCATAATAAACTTAAGTTAACCATTCTATCCATAATCTTCTATACGCCTTTTTATATACCGCTTCTAGGTTTAGAATTCCCACCCACTTCTTTACTAAACTTGTTATCTAATAACATAGAACTAACGGAAAAATCCAATTTACACGATTCCAACACAGAAGCCAAAATTCCAAATTGGATCAAAGCCTCAGCTCAGAACCCTGTAAGTCAACTAATCAAAAATCTAGAGTACAAATACAATTAAAACAAAAAAATTAATATACGACATCGTATATTCTTTATTATCAGTATCCAAAGAAACACATATAACGAGCATCATAATCGTAAAAGAAATAAATAAATAGTTTAAACATAAGATATAAAAAATTTACACTTTATGTAACAGTTGATTGGTACTTTGTTTCGAATTGGTGAGAAATTCAGACATTGTGGAACTTTGATTTTGGTTTACTTCCACCGACCACGTACATTTAGCTTTAATCCAACTAAACGGCGGCAACTTTCTGAAATAATTTTAAACTAAAATATTCTACGTATTTTATTCATCACTAACCCTAAATTTCTACAAACGTGTGTCGAAAACAAAACATAAATAATGGGATTAGCGGCCGAATTAAGCGGTGCCAAACTTTGTATGAACGTCGCAATGGCTATATTTGTCTGGGTCGTGGATATATGACCGTAAACTTGCAACAGGTCGAAGATCATGTACGGACTCCAGCACATAACGAACACTAGAAACCACAACAAATTAAATAAATCGATTTTTATCGAATTTTCAATTACCTGTGACAATTATCAATGTGATTTTTATCGTTTTAATTTTTGCTTTCGGTATGACGCCACTGGAACTAACACGGTTTGATCCTACAATAATAATTAAAATTCGCATTGTTTGCAATTATTAATTACCTTCTTTCCCAAACGATCGGTTGGAATGTTGCATTAGTGCCTTGCTTTTCGACCATATTATTACAATTATCACTGTATAACATACAGATATTATTGTTACTGGTATGACAAAGAGCGAAATGGTAACCAATGTCATGTATACCCTCCATTGCCATTCGGAGGGAAATTCTATCCAACACTGAAGTCGATCTAAAGAAAATTTTAACCTTAAAACATACCTTGAATCAAAAACGTATTTTCTTTATACAATAAAGTTGAAAGTACACTATCTTTGAGGATAAGGAGAGAACTATTTAATTTGTTTACTATAAAAGTATTAAGATGAAATGTTGGGTAATATAAAAGATTGAGGAGAAGGAAGATGGAAATTACTATCAAATTGTTAAATAAGTTATAGATGACACGAAAGAACAAACAAAAAATGCAACGGTTAGACAGAAAGATGAGAATGGGTTCGGAGAGAAAGTATGAACATTTTTAGAAAAGGAGAAGTACAAAGTAAAAAAGTAAAAAAGCTGCGAAAAGAAGATTTTTAATTAGGAAATTAAAAAATAAGACACAAATATGGGAATGTATAATGACTAGAAAGAAGGAATTGTGTTATCCATGGAGGATTGAAGAGAAAGAGAATGTAGAAATCAACGTGGAGATAGTTTGATAAACGAAGAACTCGTGTTGAGGATAATTAAGGACTTAAAATTCAAGAATTCAAGACGTGGCCAACAAGGGGTTATGTAAAAAAATTAATAAAGCAATTTAAATAAGAGAAGAAGATTTTGTGAAATTTAATGACATGCCAAGAGGAAAAATGAATGAAAATTTTGCTGAATTGAATGACAGATAAGATAATGGTAAATATCTGTGGATGGTGAAGAATGATATTAAGAACGTAAAAACCATTATGAAATGAGGAAAAAGAAGAAGAAAACTTAAAGGTTCTAAATCCGATTGTGGAGTGAGATGTATCCATACTTAAGGAGGTGCGGGAACAAAGAAAACCCCGCAGAGGTTTTTTAAAGACTTTAAACCTCTGCGGGATTTTCGTTTTTCCAGCACCTTCTTAAGTAAGAAGAAAACTGCCAGGAAGGAAATGAAAAGCGCAAAAATTTAAATAAAAAATTGCATACAAAAGTAACCCCCCCATATAAAGGCAGCCATATGATCATTGTATGAAAAATCTTCAGAATTGCATTCTACAAATATTCACGTAAAAATATACAGGGTGATCCATTTGAAAAAAAAATGAGAAATATGAAGATGAATTTCTCGTAATGTCGTAATGAATTTTAGACACCCTGTATATTGCAATGACACAAAACTTTGTCTGAAGCATCCGTCAACCATTGCTAAAAGATATGTCAAATAATTACTCTTAAATTTAATATTTGTAGCCGCAGCGATTTCTTTAAAGGTAGTACGTAAAATTAAGTTTTTTAAAGTAATCGTTAATTACCGCGGAATGCATGAATCAAATTAAAAAAAAAAGTTAGACATCAATAGATACCCCCAAAACACTTCGAACTATGCAAACAGATACTATGGCACGCGACCACACAGATCTTTTTCGGGACAGCATGTATATTCAAAAATAATTTCCTGA
>JAFFZR010010367.1:0-12076 GCA_018397195.1 Lethrus apterus | reverse complement strand
GTCATGGAGCCTCTTTTGAGAAAACTTGACATTTTTATGTCGAACTTCCGTTATGAGTAAATATGGACATTGTAAACTAAACACAATTTCCGGAGCACTAATTTACAAAACTCATTACATAGATTTCATACTAAGTGCATTTTAAATTTTAATAAAATATCCTTTTATTATTTCGTCTCATTTTTGTGGTACGTTTACACTTAATATAATTAATTCTTAACGAACGGTTTAAGAACAATGGAGAGTTACGTGATCCCTTTCATAAATTAACACGCGATCGGAAAGGCAATTATATTTTAACTGGATTCTCATAAACAACGAATATTTTTATGTATTGTCCTGTAATTGGACGTAAATCTGTTGGGTAAATAAACATTATTATTAATAATAACTCTTTCCCATCTTTGTTTTTCGCTTTTCAAGGTTTTATCTTGATTATCTTCTCGTCATAAAAATTGTAGAATTGAAGGACGAATATTCCCTACCGTCGTATACTAATAATAATAATGTTTATTTCCCAACAACAAAAAGAAAGGAAATCGTAACGTGAGTTTCAAGATTTTCTTCTCGATGTACCACTTAACCTTAAAATCAAATAATAATAACTTTTACATGCCTAATGTTTGCAAAATCACTTGACAACATTGAACATGCAATATACACCAGCTCTTTTATTTTTTCTTTCTTTAAGTTACTGTGAACACTACGTTTGCAAATATCGTGATTTAATTATCAACGGGACAACTTTTACAAGTTATCGATTCGATCCAAGATAAGATTTGGTTCGGCAGGTGTTGCATAAAACTGGAGGGGGGGGTCGCAAAATTAATTTCACTCAATTCCGCGCTTAAAAAAATGAGTTCGTATCGTCGACATTTATATCAGTACTCGATCGTATTTTTATCACGAGCATTCGTTCTTTAACATCGAAAGTGAATGAAATTCATAAAATGGCGGCGTACGTAGCCTTTTTACCATTTTTTACAAATAATATCGACATTTTGTTGATTCGATGTCAGCGCTTCGCGATTTAAAAATGAAATTGCCGTCGAATCAACGCATGTTTTGTTTGGTCTCGAAATCCCGTGGAGAGCCCAAAGCACTTTTATTTCGTCGGCGATAGATTTTTTTCTTTTTCGGAATTTCACTTTTAAGACGTGATAATGGGTTCGGACGGGAATTTACGATTCACAAGGTGTTGTTTTTTTTTTTTTGTAAATTATAAAATACTTTTAACGCGCAGAGTTGGGTTTAAATTTGCTAGTTTTTGTGTGACGATACGAAAAAATGTATATGTCATTAAGATGGTTTCTAAAACGATAAATTTAGTTATTATTTAAAGGCGCGATAAACTTGAAAACAACTTAGTGCGCGATGTCATAAAAATAAAAGGCGTGGGACCCGAAACTTAAACCACCCACAAGTTTACACAATGCTGACCAATAAACAAATATCTCGCTTTCTTCATTTGGAGAATAGCGATTAGCGCGATCGAATCTTTCTCGTTTCCTCGTTGGCAGCGCACAAACGCGTTTTATACGTACGTGCGATGGGAAAGCATTTTCCTCTATTTCTTTGTAAGTCAGTATCAAGAATTTCAAGTTGGATTTTATTTGCAGTTACGGAAGCGATCAGCATCGACGTCAGCTGATTTATAAACTCGTTAACTGGCGATTTTAGTACATCTTAAGATTGTTTAAAGTAAATGTATAAAATGTACATTTTATTTACAAATTATTGGAGTAACTGAAATCTTTTTTTGTATTAAGTATTTGTAAATTATTTGGTGTTTCACGAAGTTATCTTTATATTTAAGCATGAGGTTTATACGTAAACTTGAAATTTAAGATTTCAGTTTCAACTATATTTTGCGCCCAATTATGGATTAAAATTAAATAGATAAGACAAAAATCGTATCCAAATCGGAGGAATTCCTAAGTTAAGAAAAATCGTGCATGATAAATACCATAAATACGATGTGTGTGTACTCTTCATACAGATTTAAAAATTCCGTGTGTTAATAAAGTCATTAGAGAAAATATCACCAAGCACAACAACAAATTAGAGGACCATTCCAATTCACTCCTACAGCCATCCCGAACTAAGAAATCTTAGGAGATGTTGGCCAATAAATCTAAAGTCTTTCCACAAAAGTATAGTTTTAACATACTGATTTTGAATATAGAACTGTTTACTTTAAAATAATTTATTTTTTAATATCATTTGTATATTTTTATAATCAATTTGGATAAATTTTTTTATCGAATTCCAACTTTCAAATTGTCCTTTAAGAATTCAAGAAATGATTCTCGCACCAAAACCAAAACAAAAAGATCTCGGTAATAATAATGGACCTGTACGAACATACATACACATAGCCCGAGAGCAACACCGTACATGCATATAATGAGTAGGCAATTTAACTTCTCATACGGAAAGAGGTGTAACTATAACTCAGGTGTTTATTAGAAGGTGTTGTTAATGGGAGAACGCTTGGCATGCGCGCTCCACGGGTGCTTCGGTATCAAGACGCGTGTCTACGTATGACCCCCCCCTCACGACCTTCGACTGAGCTTTCTTATTTTTATACGCACTGATTTCAAATAAATACATTAAAAGGATAAAAGTTCCCTTATAATAATTAATTCACGGTTTGTTTGTTCGACTTGTTTAAATGAAAGATTAATGGAACGTCATATGCGAGATATGAGCAGAGCATTTACACTCGAAATTGTTCCCCAAGAGATATGAGAAGTTTCAAGATAATTGTCTATTAGATAGCAGTCTGTGTATAATTTGATTGTGCATTTTGCATAATTTATGATCAATGAGCTTTGTGCAATTTATTTCCATTAGTATCAAAAACTCTATGAAGGATATCAAGTTTTTATCGATTCACTTAACATAAAATTATAAATGATGGACATTAAAATATTTAAAGTTGTACGTTACGTTTCTATTAAACGTAACATATACGCATGCCTTTAAATATGAACGCCGATATGCCCATAAATTATTCAAATTATTACACAAATAGTGTCCATGTTTACATTACCAATAAAATACAATAAAATAACGGTCGAAGTTGTGCATGCAAATGCACAATACAATTCCGTGGCCTTTGTAAATTTATTACTTTATTTCATCTGTACGTAATGGGGGCGTTACTCAATATTCATGTTCTTACACGAAACCCATACTGTTTTTTCAATTACGAAAATAAAAAAATATATTTCGTGTTAACGTTATTATTGTGTTTAGTGCGCCGGAATAGATTTCCATCGCTCCGTACGGAATACATGAATATTAAAAATGCATTATATCTACTTGTATCTTCGTATATTTCAAAATCGTCCGAAGCATTTTAATTGAATATTAAATTCTATATTAGATTAAATATTCAATTCGAGTTCATTAAAAATGCATTAATTTTAGAGCGTTCGGTTCTCGTAGCTGCTTTTACAGCTATCGATAGATTTGGCGATAAATACGTATCAATTACTGTGATTTGTGATGAATTTCAAGTTTGTTCCATTGTGTGTTTGATTAAGGATATAGTTATTTACATCTGATAGGTGTGAGATTTTTCACACTCCATCTGTTTGACGAGATTGCTAATCAACCTTTGTAATGAAAAAAAAACATAACAAAATATACCAAGTCATCAAGAAAAAAAATTACATGTGTGAACATTTTAGAAAGCATCGATTTGTTAAAAATATAAGGAACAATTGCAGCCTCGTACATAAAATTGTTTCTGAATGTTTGCTGAAGCTTTACTAAGCAACGTTTGTTATATAACAAATACCAACTGTTAAAAGCCAACTATTTCGCTTGTAGATTATCCATTTTTAAATATAACATTTCTAAATTGGGAATAATTTGAATTTGAATTTTTGGATGAAGTTTGGATGTCTGCGTTATTTTAAAGTTAGTGTACCTACCAACATAAGAGTTTGTTCACAAAAAAAAAATCAAAACGACAGAGCGCCGTTAGCCAGCTAACATTTCACCAAATTAATTTGTTAAATAATTCATGAAAGTTCACCATTAAAAGTCAATTATTACCTAATATATTCATTATGAAACGTACAGTATGTGTGTGTGTTTGTGAATATCGTATTAAATACAATCGTGTATAAGATTGACCTGAATACGGATTATATTTATAAATGTGCCCGTCGTTATTAATGTATATTCAATTGTAAATTATTCAAAGATTATAAACTAGGTAATAATGAAATAAATAAAGCCGATTTCTTTTCGCTTTCGGTGCGCGAATGTGAGATATTTATCGCGCACGGAGCAAACGAAATAAATTACCTCTTAAGTAATGTCGTTGGTATGCGTGAAAAATGATAACCGAGTTTGCATTTCTCTCCAGAATATTTAAAAATTCGTAATAATGTATTGAGCGTTCGTGAATGTACATATGAATCAATTATGTGAAAACCCACGGAAATATTTTGCGCTCACGAGTAATGTCGAAACAACTGCGCTGCGATATCTTCAATTAAAATGACGCCACACCCCACGATATTATATATTTAATGGCTGTGGTGGTGGCTTTATAAGCTTCTTGGTTTGTTAATTGATCGCCGTGTCTTTCGGCTTATATTCTTGTATTGGAAACATTTCATGATTTGATCAATTGGTAGGAAATTGATTGGGAAAATTGAAAATTTAATTTACCCTTACTTGCTGATTGCTATAAGAATTGAATATATTATTCAATTACTTTAGTCAGGTTCGTGTTTTTCCTATAATCAATTTTTTCCGAAAATTTTCGTTCCCCACATTCAATCTTCTCTACTTCATTTATTCACTCCAAGACAAATAATGTAAATGAACGTTTATCCTATCATTTTATTCTTTATTTATTATTATTTTTTTTAAATATCTGTGTCGATTTAGCGTCGATACTTACGATTTTAAATTTTTTCGGAGTAAAAAATAAAAAAATCTAAAATTTCAAATTATTAAAATTTAACATTCTTCTATAATTATGTCATAAAAAAACTCAATAACAAAAGTGTGTATGTTTTAAAATAGTGTTTAAAAAATGCATCATATGCACAGTTAAATCTATTTGCGCGAGACAAGCGGTGACAAGCTCTTATAAATATGGATAAAACAATAAGAGCATTGTTACAGAAACAATTGCCCTAATCTAAAACACAAATGAGTTATGATACAGCTACGCGGGTTGAAGTTCAATAATTAGCAACTCTTGTAACTCCTCGCGACGAACGTGCAACGTGCATTAAATTCGTGTCGTTCGTTTTAATAACATTCATCGTTTATATGCTTCCAGATCGCATGTGAGTCACGACTGATTTTTATTTCACCTGTCGTCATGACGATAATTCTTAATGTCTTCGTATTTTCAAACGTGTGCTCATTTCAGCGAGGACGAAGGAATATCGGTCAATTAGATTGTCGTAAAGGTACTGTTAGACAATAATTAATCGCAAATGATTAAAATAAATTAAATGTTTGAATTATTTCTGTGTCATTGCAACATTTAAATCTCGTTTGCACGAACGTCCTAGAATCTTACGCCTAGATGTGATCTAACACCGACCCTGAACGTGACATTTGCAAAAATATGTTAAGTGTTACATGTAGGTACTCATGTTTATTAACGCATAGAAAAGTTCTGGAAGATTACTGAAGAGACAAATATATTAAGCGATGTTGTTTGTAGTCTTCAATCCTTATCATGCCTATTATATGGATACATGGAATTGGCAAATGTAGATTTTATGGACGTAGAGAGACCAGAGGCTTGAATACTGATGAAAGTTATTTTCCTAAACAGACATTGAAAATGTTTAGTTTAAAGGAAACTGTTTTATTTAAATTATTTATGATTTAGGGAAGAAAGCCAACGTGATTTTGATTTGAAGGATGGATGAAAGACACAGAAGGATGATATCGCCAACTTTAAAACAGATAACTTTGTTAAATTTTAATTAAATGTTAAATAAATAATAAAATACAAACTTGATTTTGCAAAATTCTTGCACTATACCAAATTTACTCCATCAATGGACAAAATTTAAAGAAACGCCCTCAACATTCTTACGAAATCAAATCTAAACACGATCAATCAGTCTGATGGCCAATTAGTAATTATCGTAAGTCCAATTAATCACAGCGCTGTTATAAATCTACGAAGCGGACAATAAGCCGAATTACGTTCATTAATTAATCGTACGTTTCAAAGAAGTCCAAATTAGCGCTATTCGGAATAAATTATCCCGTGTGTATTTAATTGAATTAAAAAGTTTATCGGTTAAAAATTTCTTCGAAATTTATTTTGTAATAATTTAGAGCCACTGATACAATGGTCTATTCATTAATAAATGTACAAAGTTGAAGATTTCAAACTTAAGTACAATTTTTTTAATCGTTATATGTTACATCATAAACCTTCCACAATATCAAACCACTAAGGACGGTAAGTAACAAACGCGTGTTGTTAAGAATACGTTCAAGTGACTTTCCAGGAAATTCTTCTATTTGCGCAGCATGGGCGTTCGCACTCGCTCGGACTAACAAGTGGAATAACAGATACGAAACAAGTGTCTCTTTCAATGCGTTACGTACCGGTTATATAAATGTTACAAGCTCATTCTGTTCGATGTTGTGCCGAGATGAATATAATCGTTTCTATCGATTGCATATCGTCCGTATTGATTATTATTACACCACACTTCGAACGGAACACAATGGCAGAAACACATCAAGTGCGTCTCGTTAGGTCGCCAGAAATAACAACTCATCGAAACTGACGCAAGGCGCCGTACGAGTTCCTGAATAATTGACAGTCGCTTTGTTAATCGCTTGTTTGTTGTTGCCGTTCTGATGCTAAAAATGTCAACGTATAAAGAAAATGGCAATTATTTTAATTAAAAGTGTTGAAAATGAACGTGATGTGACGCCCGATTTAATAAATTTATTAGAGTGTTTGTTGAAACTGAATAGTTTGATTTAAGCTTTGAAGATTTTTCATACTGTCTGTTTTAGTATTTGACGGTTCTTTGATCTTTGTATACGTATTCGATGCATCAGGCCCGCCAACGGAAAAATAGACAGTCACTAATAACAGTAATAACACAACTTAACATAAAATGTTAAAAATTGTCTCTTGATCTGATATTTTTAAATATGAAATAAAAAATACGTAAAAGAATAAATTGAATGCTAAAGTCAATTTTAATGAGTTTTAATGGGTAGTTCCTTAAAAATTTGGTTATATAGTTACTCTAGGTTACGTCAGAAAAGATATTAAAATATGATTTATGTATTTTAAAAAAACGACGACGCTAAGCCCCCTGAAAACGAATACGAAATTCCCAATTGTTTCATTGTAATTTTCGATTACGAAATGAACCCAACCCAACTTATATGACATAAAATATTCATTTTCAATTATTTTTAAGTCGCCGTCCCCCTTGTAAATATTGGCTAAAAACACAATCTAAGCTCAACAGTACGTTTTCAGTTTAACATTCTCTTGTGGTAAGAGAAACCTAAAAAAAATCACAAAACAATTTTCAGTTGAGAAAATTTTTAAACTGAAAAATCCATTTTTCCAACTTTTCCTCTGTTTCATTTTTGAACCGTGCTGACTGTTTAGTGAGTAAATGTAGTAGACTTGGACGACTCGAAATTTTTATTTAAAAAAATAATCCTTATTTAATTTAATTATAAAATCAATGAATTTTCAGATTTGAACGATCATTTTTACTTCACGATTAATCTAAAACTAATGAATTCGTCCATTTATTACAAGTATCTAAATGCTTGAAATGCATTAAGAAATAGCATTGGACTTTTGTAGATAGCGCCACTTATCGTCGCTTCATTATGTTTCCATTACGGACGCGAAGAGAGTCGATCGAGAGACAATATAAAAGGACTAGCCGATAACTTGCAGCGCTGTGTGTAGTATCATGAACGGCCTTTGTAAATAGAGTTATTTATTTAAAAGTTATTAAGAAGATACTATGTATGTCATCACAGCGTCTGCAACCAAGTTGTATTTATACGACGACGCAGTCCAGTTTTATTAATCTGTATTATAATGAGAAGTTAGTTTATATCTATTGTATTATCACTTCGTTTTCGCTTGTCATCAATTGTTATAAAATTATTATTATTATTATCATTTATTTATTGTAAAATATTAATTTAACTTCGTGTAATGAAGTTTTCAATCGCAATAAATCCGTGAAAGACGTCACAAATTAAAATAGTGTTCTCACATATTCTAACAGAACGCAAGTCTCTGGTAAGAGTAAATAATTACGCTGTATTTACATAACAGATCTCGATTACTGCCAACATAATTCGTCCAATCGTAAAATTGTTTAATTCCAGTTATTGAACATTATACATTCGTCATTTGTCAACGAACTTCAAGACGTATAGTCGTCTTGTTTAACATTCCAAAACCTTGGGAAACGATTTGTGAATTTGTTTAAAGAAAAAAATTGTAAACCAAAAAATTCCATTTGGTTTATTGGGAATTATAAATATTCGATTTAATCCGCTATGAAATCGATTATGGCGATTGAAATGATGATAAGAAACCCCACGAAGAAGATAATAAAACCTCCTTGTTCAAACAGACCAAAAAGAAACGCATCAATCTGATGGACAAAGCGATACAAAAAAAAATATTTTTATGCCAGTAATATACAATCAATTATTTAATGTTAAATTAAAAATAAGATAGACGATGGCGGGCGTAATTAAAAATTGAAAGGTAATTTACGTTAGTGACAAATTATTTAAATTTGATCCTTTTTGATTCCAATGCATCCAGGGGCCTGTCTAAATATTAATAAGAAAGAAATAGGACAAAAAGCTCCAATTATTATTGTTATTATTATTGTTAACAAGTCCTTCAAATAATCATTAAATTTCATATCTTTTTAAATATTCTGTACTTTGCTTCAATTCATTATTTCCTGGCATCCTTTCCTCTTCATCACGCAAGAAAAATTACATGAAATTGCGGCGAAGCATCGGTCGTAAGATGCCTGCCACTGATTACCGTATTACGATGCGGATTTTTGAGACACCCCGTCGTCTCGGAATTAATTAGGGCCGGCAATTAGCACTGTTAATCAGCTTCATTGTCAGCTCCGTCCGGAACGACCGCTGTTACTTGCACTCGATGTAACGTAGATGTAGATTATTGCCGATAACGTGTACGTTATTAAAGGAGTTTGCTTTGAATTTATAGAAAAAGAAGAGAAAAAATTACAATCGATATGTTACGTTCTTCTACGAGTATTATTCATCGTGTTAATTAATGTTGGTGGGCAAATTGTGCGTTTTCTTAATGTTTGTAGACTTGCACGCATACTGAAAGAGAAAAGATATCGACAGAACATGAAAATAAATTATAAATCAAACAAACAAAAAATAATTTATTCTTTCAAGTTAAAAACGTGTATAATTATGAGCTACTGCTCGTACACGTCGATAAATCACGTCGTGCCTCAAAACAATTAAAAACATTAACATAATCCGAGCGAAATTATAGTTTGCCTCATTACGTAAACGATGGCGTTACGTCGACGCAAACCTCAGTTGATGCAATCAATTGACCGCGAACTGATGCATTTGAACCACCTCAAAGAGGCATAAATCACCATGGAGGAGAACAGCGGCGGCAGTAAAGTTAATTGGGCGAAAAACAATCTACACAGATTAGACAACTAAGAAATCGTGACCAGCATCTTCTTGGGTTTTATCTTCCGATTGTGGCGATACCGCAATATGTTTAATTTATGAATAGCGTAATGGGTTAAAAATGTCGACAGAACGATTTTACAACGTGGTTATCATGCGGGAAAATGTTACGTTACTTTGTGGTTAATGGTTAACGATCGATAAAATTTATTTAAAGATAAATGTTAAAACGATAACTTATAGCCATGTACAGGCCTTGAAAGATCTTCCCTTACAGTTTCCGGTTTGTAGCTCTTTCCTTCCAGTCCTCTTCTTTCAAATCCTCCTTAACTTCACTGACCAACCTCTTGGTCTTTTTCTGCGTTTTCGTCCCATCGATTGCATAATCTTTGTCATTCTTCTTGATTCTTTGGATCTGATAAAAACTGATATTCTATGCTCTCTGTATACAGTTTTTTAGTTTTTCATTCGTTTGTCTTCTCCAGACATTCTCCGTTTTGACACCTCCAAAAATGTTTCTTAACATTTTCCTTTTCCATCTTTCTATTGTATCCTCGTCTGTTTTTCTCATCATCTACGTGTCGCATGCATAGGTGACTGTTGGTCTAATTACCGTTTTTAAATTAAATTTTTTTTTTATCGTTCAATACTCAACAACGAATGACGTTTATATTAGAAAGATAAATTGGCGTAAAAATTCCAAATTATCGAAAGCCGCGTCCGAACTTCCAAATCCGACAAATTAATTATTTTTTCTTCATCGTCAGATTAGGCAATTAAACCAGTCCGACGACGACGTATCAATTAAATCGAGTCAAAAGACGAAATTCTTCGGGAACTCGATCAATCGGACACGAGACCACATAAAATAAATTTCTAAAATCGTCGTTTGTATTTAAACGGCTCCGTCGTTAAACGGGCGTTTATAAAAATTCCAATTAGAACTTTACATCTTTATTAACTCGGCCGGTTGAATTATTTAATCGAGTTTGGACCACACGTACATAATCTGCTAATATCGTGGATGAATCGTTCACGAAAAAAATAGAAATAATTACTGCAGTCCTTACAAATGAGTATCTTTTATTGCTGGTGATGTATGCGTGTTGTGTTGGCAGTAAAGGAATATTTGCAATAAATCACTTTTTGTAGATCGTCGGCTTCTGGTACGGGTACGTTTTGTAATTGACGTTCGCGATATACCGCCGTCCGTCGTTCGAATATTTCTACCAGTGGCGACTCGTCAATTAAAACATTTTAAAACGAAAAAAATTCATTTTTGTTGCAAATGTGAGATTAAAAATTAAATTGCTGGGCGTTTATATCAAACTTAGTGTGGAATAAATGGTTTAAACGTCAAATTCAAGTTTAGGTTTGTTTACGTATAATAAAGCGACGAGTCGTTTTTGCTTTATAATGCGGAGACCGCATAACCTCAAATACTTTAAAAACCGAATGCATTCCATATCATTAGGAATACAAATTGCACAAACGTTCGTATCCATCGGTATGTATCGGCGGCGATTGTTTGACATTTTTAAGAGACTCGGGTGTATTTATTGTTGTTCGGCGCGTTGCGTGTACTTCGGTCGATTGTCGTTTTGTTTTGTGGGTCCGACTCGATTCCTTCAATAAATAACATTAAGTGACTAGAAAATTAAAGATTGCTGTTAAAGCGACGCTCGTACGCATTGTGATATTGTACTTTCGCAATTTAATTATATCTTTAATGTAATATGTAAATTTTATCTTTATCGTTTGTGCGCCGGTTACGTGTGTGTCCGTGTGTAATTGTTTATGCATGCGGAGTTCATTTGAATGCATAATTTGCCATAACCGAGAAGTGTTTGTTTTTTCTTCGTTCTTCGACACAAAGTTCGCATCTGTAAAATTCACGTCTACAAGATGTATTTTGCATCTAATCCAAGACTACAATATACAGTGTGGTGGAACAAAATTCATAAAAGCGTTTTATAATGTTTTTAAGAAAATCGCTCGGACAGGTCAATTTTTGTTTTTAAAATGCCGTCTTCTAACGTCAATTTTTTTGGAATGACATCATTTGTTTTTGCACAATGACGTCATCATAATTTTTTTTTAAATGACAACCCCCACTTTTTTCTTCTGTTTTTAATAGACCTTCTTACTACTTAAACGGTGATGTAAAAAAATTGGCACCTCACATAACAATTTTTTTGAATAAATGACACATTTACTTCAGATCGTCAGTGGTTATAATTTAGTAAAAATAATATCGTAAACATTCTAAATTAAAGCAAATAATAGTAATTTATATATCTAAGACGAGGAGTGAAGCTTTAAGGTGCAACGACGTCATTATCGATTTTTTAAATGACACCTCTTG
>JAFFZR010010363.1:0-12585 GCA_018397195.1 Lethrus apterus | reverse complement strand
TTGTCTTGGATGTAACTCCATAGAAAAAAATCCAACGGATTCAAATCTGGGGATCTAGCCGGCCAGCGAATTGGTCCGTAAGTTCCTATCCATCGATCACCGAAATTATTATTTAAAAATGCAACATTTATGCGTGCATTATGTGGTGTAGCACCATCCTATTATTATGCTACACCACATAGATTTTTATTGCTCTAATTCTGGGTACTAGATTTTTGAATTTATCATTTTTTTTTCAATTAAAATATTTTTTTTGCTTTATCTTTTTACTTAAGGGTATTCAGAAAAAAATTCTCCATAAGAATGCATAAAAAAATATATACAGTGCCATTTGAAAAAAGAAAGTTGACTGTCATCTGTCAAAAACTGGACGCAAGAAAAAATATTACTTTGGTCCATGTGAAAGTATTTGTAAAGCGATTTCATTTGATGTATAATTTGTTCAAATCGGATAAAAACTAAGCAAGATACAGCGCCAAGGGTTTTTTGTCAGTCACCCTGTATAAAATAAATGAAACCTTCCAAGCAACAACAAAGAATATTAACTACTTGTATGTAGGAATCGCTTGGTTGAAGGGATTCTCTGTCACGCAAAAAATTACGAATAAATCATTGACAATGTCAACAAATTATGAAAACAAGTAATAAATAATAATAAAAGGAACGACGGCAAGTTCTTTCAGAAATATAATTTCCTCTATAAAAATATTACAAATATAATTTTAGAGTTTTAGGCAGTTCTGGACTTTAAATAAATAAGTCCCAAAAATAAAAATAAAAATGTTTAATTATTTTAAAAATGATTGACTTTTACCAAGATTTCCATATGTTTAGCATTTTTTTATTTTTTATTTTTTTTTAAATAGCCCTTTTTTGTCGACATTTAGACTACATTTTTATTGCCCTATACGGCCATATTTAACTTTCTTAATTTTTCAGCAACATTGTCAAATAATTAATATTTTTCGCTAATAAATTCCTACTGCACCCTTAAATTTAGAAGGGCCTACTAAAGCTATTTTTAGAGTTTTAAAATGGGATTTTTTTTCTTGGATAACTATGCCTCTATGTTTTGACATTAAAAATTTTCAGTTCAATTGCATAGGGTGTTCATTAAAACGAATCAAATTTACTCATTTTCATATCACCATAACTCATTATTTTCAAATGGAACAGCCTGTTCCATATTGCATTACCTTTTATTGATGTTGAGGGTTCCTATGTCTAAAATCCATGATTAGTGAAGTTTTCAACATTTGTCAATAAATTATTCTTTAAATTTTTTATTATTAAAAAAAAATTAATAAAAATTAAAATTGCCACACTATAATTGTCTTATGAACATTTTATAAGAAACAACTGCTAAAGTAAATTTGATTTGTTTTAACGAACACGCTGTACAGTTTAATTGAAAACTTTTAATGCCAAAACATAGAGGTTAGTCATAGTTATCAACGAAAAAAAAATTCAAAATTCAAAAAAATAGCGTTAATAGGCCCTTATAAATTCAAGGGTGCAGTAGGATTTATTAGTTAAAATTATGAATGTCGCCAAAAAATTTAAAAAATGTAAAATAGGGCAATAAAAATGCAGTCAAAATTTCCAAGATATATTTTAACATCTATAATAGGAAGTATGTAAACAACAAAAGTATGAAGTGCCTCAGGGCTCTACTATATGACTGATAATATTTTTATACATAAAACTTATTTAAAAACCTTTTCAGTATAGAAATGGATTTCAAAATGTCTTTTAATAGGTATGTTTTTTTAATTTAAAAAAAAGAAAAAACAATAATTAAAAAATGAAGGTGAAAAATTGGAGAAGAACGAGACAAAACGGTGAAACTTTCAAGTGAAAGAAATGTTATAAAGAACCACAAACACCGATGCAATTTGTTTAATTTCAAATGTCCATAAAGCTTTTTCTTGTTTGTTTAATCGATCATCTAAATTCAGAAAATATTTAAATTTCTTCTTTTTGAAGACTATGAATATAAATGTAATTTAAAAAAAAATTAGTTGCATTTATTGGAAATTATTTGAGAAATACCGTTCTGAAATCATTCGTATGGAACATCGTTCCTGCCACACTTGGCTCTGATTTTATGCGAAACAACATATTATTCTTATCTGGTGGCGTTATACACGGGGTGTAGAATAACTAGTTAGCTTTATCGCTTCGCACTTCGTTCTAGCGAACACAAAATGGCAAAAGTTTAGCGAGAATGTTATGCGCGCCGCTATCTGGAAAACTTCGTTTTCGTGAAACGCCTATCTGCACGCCGCGCCGCCGTTTCGCCTTCGACTTTCATTAACTCCGCACGAGATATCTTATATCTTCAGATTTTATTAAAATATCGCCACGTTGATTTACTCGAATACTTTTACTGGCAATTAGAAAGTTATTTTGTACGCGAGTTTTCAAGAATTCGAATAGGTTTTAGATGGAAAATTTTAATGGAATTCCGCACGAACCAATTAAGTAAACGTGTTATGAAGGAAGTTTTCTTTTAAAAACGTTTTTTTAACGCATTCAGGAATTAATTTTTATTTTATTACAAACGAAAAAAAAAACAATACTGGATTTAAATTCGTTTTATTTTGATGCTTGTGTTTTGGATATTTTGGGAAATGGAACTGACTTATGAATGAATGATATTTCTTTTTTTTACTTTCATATCATAGAAAAAGGATAATTTCATTTCTGAAAATTTTTAATTTCAATTTTATCGACAATTTCATTTTTTTTTTTATTATTACGCTTTTATTTTGATTTTTTCATTAGTAAACTTGCAAATAA
This sequence comes from Lethrus apterus, assembly GCA_018397195.1. Taxonomy (NCBI): domain Eukaryota; kingdom Metazoa; phylum Arthropoda; class Insecta; order Coleoptera; family Geotrupidae; genus Lethrus; species Lethrus apterus. Next base: position 9,783 of record JAFFZR010010363.1, on the reverse strand, counting down.
ATACCTCATTATAAGATTATCAATTTTTTTCATTTAATCTCTTTTCCTTTAATCTCCGGCCCTGATTTTTAATAATTAAATTAATAAAAAATTATAAATTTGTGGTTATCCGCGTATTTTTTTTAACTCGGTCAAAAAACTCCCATCCATTGTCGTGGGATGTTGGTGTTTCCCGAGGCCATAACCGTATATCTCGGTGATATCGGGGTTCACGTGCGCTCGCAGGTCATCCATCATCGGTAATCAGGCGCGACAGACCTTCGAGAGTTCCACGCCCATCCGTGCTGAACCAAGCCGATAATGCACCTACGTGATTTATACTTTGATTTACACACTGCCCTTGCTCAGCTTTTCCACTCACCTCCATATTGAAAGCACCGTCGTACGAACTGGATCATTTCATGCGGAATGCATTAACGACCAAATAGTCAATTGATATTTTTAAAAACAGTTGAACGTTGAAATTATTTTATTCCATCAAATTTTGCTTATTTTCAGTTTATTAGTTACGTATTTGGCGGACATGTTGAATTTGAGTGCGAACTAGTTAAACAACTATCACTAACTTTTCCATAATGAAGAGATTTTATAAATGTAGATTTGGTGTATTTTTTAAATGACGATGGCCACGATGTCTGCAAATTTATTGAATTTCTAATAATAAATATGAGAAACAATGGTGGTCCTAATACACTTACTTGAAGGACACCATTTCTTACAAACAATTACTACAAATTTTTAAGTTTTGATTACGATTTTCCACATCATTGACACCGTCCGAAAGATATACGGGGTATCTGCAAATTTGTTGAATTTCTAATAATAAATATGATAAACAGTAATGGTCCCAATACACTTAAAGGACACCATCTCCTCTATAAAATAACAAAAACATTTTAAATGTAACATTTTTTTACGATTTCCACATCATCGATACCTTCCGATCCCCATATTATTTTTTTGCAATTTTATAATGAAATCTTACGAACAATTCTTAAAACTATAATTTTTTAAAATTTGAACGAACTTACATCTCCAAATCGTGGTGTATTAAACAAGTCTGTATTAGTACGAGCCTCAAACACATCAACACATGGGGTGTAATTCCAACGACACTACAACCGATTGAGACATATCACAAAGGGTGTACGTAGGGCATAAATTCCGCACATTATACAATTAGTTGCGGTAGTTGCAAATGCAAGCCGGGCATTAATACAATACACGACCGTACATAATCTACGAGTATTGGACGTTTGTTTCGTTTAACGATCTACGATTGAGTAAACAATTTTTAATTTATTTGTTATTTTCCTATTTCGTAGCATTTTTTCGATTCGATTCAATTGAAAATTCCAAATGTGACAAATTTCGTTTTTCTCGACGTTTGTTTTCTCAATTAATACTCGTTTTCTTAATTTTTTGAATAAGAAGCAGAAAAATTCTAATTGTAGTCACGCATTTATTTAAAATTATACTTATCTTTTACTCTTGAGTCATTAGCAAGCAACGAGTTAAAAAAACACAAAAATATAGTAAAATATGTTTTTTTTTAAATTTTATTTTAATCAATATTACAATCAATAATCTGACATTAATAATATTAGATTTATTTGGAGGGTCAACACAAAACAAGTTAATGAAGTACAGTGAGATCGAAAAAAAAATTAGTCAAAGTAAGCCATGACAAAAATCGGCATGTCTTTACTTAAACCACTATTTATTTGTTAATGTCAAACGTTTGTCAAAAATGTTCAATAGTAAAGTGCCCCTGAAATTCTTCATAACAGGCAACGTAAGAATATTGCCATTTAACGTTTCCTGTTTCATTTCCATTTCAAAAATAGAATTCTAAAGAAAAGCTTTAATTTCTTTGGACAACATTTTTGACAAACGTCAATTTGACATTAAGAAATAAATAGTGGTTTGACTAATCTTTTTTTCGATCGCACTGTAGATAAGAAATGGGATAAGAAAATATTTAAGGAATGCATAAAAAACTCCTCAAGAAATTTGCAGAAAGAAATGTAAAAGAATGTGGATGAGAAAGTGGTTAAGGGAAATATTTGAGAAGGAGGTCAAGGAAATGGAGAAGAAACTGCAAAAGAAAGTATTTTGAAAAATCGCTCGAAACTAACATAAAAGTAGTAAGATTTTAGCAGACAAAAATTTAAAATTCATTTACGGAGTTCATAGAAATAAGTGTGGCAGAATAAATTATGTAATCATTTTAATTTATTTTTTTCATTTTCAATAAATTTAAATTAGGTTTTTTTCCTTCTCTTGATTACCTCTCTCCACTTTTCCCAAGTTCTCGAGGAATTTAACTAAACTGAGAGAGAGAGGGTTTTGGTTGAGCCACGACCGTCAAATGTTAATACTGGAATAGGTATCCAGCATATACTGCAAGGATTAAGGAAACGTGGAAAACCTAATAGAACTGTCAGTCGAAAGGCCAATTCAAAGTCAGAAACATTGCAAACTTAAATCTGTAATAAATTGTAAATTTATATTTACAATTTATTAAAACTTAAACCCTAAACATTGAAATTATTAGTCTACTGACTAAGTCATTAGACCAGCAATCCTATTAATTAATCCCATTCATTTGCACAATTTCGAAAATGGTTTTCCACTATTAAATATTTTTTTCCACTATTTCTTCAATTCATTAATTTCTTACGAACATTATTTCTAAGTTAATTCAAATTCATCACTTTTGAAAATTCCATATATTCTGAATTCGAACAATCGTTGATAATTTGGCTGAATTGTGAAAATTTTAGCAAATGAAAAGGAAAATTATGTACGAAAGAAACGGTCTTGCAGTCTTGGATCAAGATAAAGTTAAAAACGTAACTCAAAAAAAAAGGGATAAAATCATATAAAGATTTAATCGATATCCAACTTTTTGAATCAAACACGTTTCCTACATTCACAAGATTCTCTCAAAAATTATTCATTCTTTTCTTTCTTGTTGACGTATTCATTGGTTGGGTTGAAGAAGATGGGTTATGTTGAATTGGGTTCGACTGCGTTTGATTGAATTGCTTTAGATTTATTTTAATGGATTATTTTCAACAACAAAAAATAATAATATCATTATATCAGTTGAGTTGTTTTTTTTTTGCGTGTGGTTTGTTGTGTTGGATTTTATTTAGTACAGCTTTTCATTCATTTATTCATGGATGTATATTTTTAAAGATATTACTATCTGATATTAATTACAAAACACATCCAAGTTAAAAATCGAAAACGGAAACAAAATCCAATCTGTGGTCATCGAAGATATTCACAAGACGACGAGTTTTTCAACTATCTCTTGTATCGATATCACGACGAAAGACGACTTCTTCAGGCGTGCGTGTGTAAGATGAGAGGTGGAATTGGTCTCGATCTTTGCGTGCATCGGGAGCACTTGCCGGAAGAAATCGAATCTTAGGCCATGTTTAATTGAGTTAGCGATGAATATTTGACGAATAAAACTCGGCGGCGCCCGATGAGTGCACCGGGGCATCTCCGTGGAAAAGTGCCGAAGATCATCTGTTATAAATTACACCTTTCATTGCCTCCATTATTTAACACTCGCGAATTTTAAGAGTTTAATGATCCGGACACTTGTCTCCGATGTTTATTTATACGATTCGACGGTTACGAATCGAATTGATTGTTTTAATGACATTTTTCGCAATTTTCTTGAAGTTATTTTTTAAATAATCATTTTAAACTATGAGTCTAAGTCCAAATTACAATTTGAGAAAAAAATAGTATGTTTAGGAAAGCACTTTATAGTAATTTTATGCATTTCAACTTGGGACACGACATCATTATTGTGACAAAAAATATAAACAAAAAAAAGATGTTTTCCAGTATGTTTTCCACTAGTTTTATCTTTCTTTGAACAATTTCTTGTTTAAAAAGTTCTGGGATCGTTATCATCAATTTGATTTGATTTCAGTAGCAATCAAGAAACTATAACGCAAATAACCATGAGCAAAATCCACTTCACTTCAAAATACATGGAGAAAAAGGGGTGGAAAAATGCAGGAACGTGTCTTAAGGAAGGCACTAGGAGTTGAGGGGTCAACGCCAGGATTTATAATATTGTAGGCTTTGTTTAATTCAATCGATATTTTTTCCTCTACGTCTTCCTAATTCTTCTTCTATTTGTTTTAACTATATTTCTTAGATTTTTTCTTTTTCATGCATTTTCCACTTTCATGGACTATTTTTGTCAACCTGTTGAAATTCATATCACAACATGCCCATACCAGGATGGTCGTTTTCTCTCTATTTTGGACATGATTCGTTTGATTTTGTCATTCCTTATTCACAAATCTTCAAAAAACGATTATTCCAATAAAAATAAAGGACTGAACAAGATAGGGTTTGCAGACTTTTTATGTAAACTCAAGCCAACAAGATTTAAAGGAAACCCAAAATTTTGAAAAAAATCAATGACAAAGCCAAAAAAATCTCAAATAGTAAAATTTGCACAATGGTTAGGTTGGGTTCACAAAAATTTCATATACAGTGTGGTAATAAAGTTTGGAACAAAATTCATAAAAGCGTTTTATAATGTTTTTAAGAAAATCGCTCGGACAGGTCAATTTTTGTTTTTAAAATGCCGTCTTCTGACGTTAATTTTTTTGGAATGACGTCATTTGTTTTTGCACAATGACGTCATCATAAACTTTTTTAAATGACAACCCCCACTTTTTTCTTCTGTTTCTAATAGACCTTATTACTACTTAAACGGTGATGTAAAAAAATTGGTACCTCACATAACAATTTTTTTGAATAAATGACACATTTACTTCAGATCGTCAGTGGTTATAATTTAGTATAAATAATAATCGTAAACATTCTAAATTAAAGCAAATAACAGTAATTTATGTATCTAAGACGAAGATTGAAGCTTTAAGATGCAATGACGTCATTATCGATTTTTTTAAATGACACCTCATATTTTTTCTTTTGCTTTTGATAGACCTCCTTGATGTTTAAGTGGTGATTACCGAATTAATTCTTTACATAAGAACTTTTCTGAAAAAAATAACCTTTTTTCTTCAAAAAATTAAAATTTTTGTTTAAAAAAAAAATGTATGTGTTATTTATTCAAAAAAATTGTTATGTGAGGTACCAATTTTTTTACATCACCGTTTAAGTAGTAAGAAGGTCTATTAAAAACAGAATAAAAAAGTGGGGGTAACATTTAAAAAAAATTATGATGACGTCATTGTGCAAAAACAAATGACGACATTCCAAAAAAATTAACGTCAGGAGACGGCATTTCAAAAACAAAAATTGACCTAACAGAATTAACGAAAGGCAAAAAATGAGATCTTCCACTCAGATAGCTGTTTTATATGCGCTGACTTCATGAAAACAAAAAGTGCTGCATCTCCTTCATGGAGAGAAAATTTGTAAATATTTATTGCATTTAAAGCCCTCAGATTCAAAATTATTTTCTTGAAAGAACGATATGAGCTCAATGGAATCTGATTTAAATCCTGGTTGATTAAAAATCAAAATAATGTTACTAAACCAATCTAATTCATTATGTTTATTTGGCAAAGAATTCTATTTTTAATTAGATTTTCAAATATTTTTCGTACATTCGATATTAAAGAGATCCCAGCCCAATTTGTCATTAAACAGAAATCCAATATCACTTCTTCGTAATAATAATATTTACCTTAAATATATAGATATCGTCGAACTCCTTAGCCAAAGATTCAGCTTACATAATTTCATTTAGCAATGACTTTATTAGATACTACCATACAATATGTATGGTTTAATGGTTAATTAGTAAAGATTTCCATAAATGAGCAGAATTTCATATGTTTTTATTAATTCATTTTTATATTTATTACTTTGCTTTTATGGTTTTAATCAAATTTAGTCTTTTTGTGTATTTTTTAACGCATTTAAAAGCTGTATTACTTTGCCATTTTTTTTAAAGGAATATTTTTATTGATGGATTTAACTAATCCTACTGTCACCTAACACTGACAAATTTTATTTTCAGCAATTTTAATTTGACTACTTTAATACTACATAATACCGGGTGTGCCAACTATCTGGGGTCGGTCTATTACGTCTTACCTATCCACTTTATTAAAAAATGTTTCAAGTAAAAGTTGTTTGGAGTCAAGTACTCTGCACCATAAAATTATTCTGAAATATACAGGGTGTTTAGTTTTGCCTGTACGTTATACAACTTGGTTATTTTAAATGGAACAGCCTGTATATCGTCGCATTTTCAGATTCTCCGGAACAAAATAGGGAAAGTTTATGCTACAGACCCCATACTAAAATTGAGCGGTTTTCGAGATATTCCAATTTTAGGTAAAAAAAATTAATTTAGGTAGTTCTCTTTAAAAATTAATAACGTTTTTATTAACGACTATTTTGTAACGATTCGTTGGCATAATGGTAACAATGCTTCGAGTTAAATTTTAGTATGGGGTCTGTAGTATAAACTTTCCCTATTTTGTTCCGGAGAATCTGAAAATGCGACGATATACAGGTATACAACAAAGTTGTATAACGTACAGGCAAAACTAGACACCCTGTATATTTCAGAATAATTTTATGGTGTAGAGTACTTGACTCCAAACAACTTTTACTTGAAACATTTTTTAATAAAGTGAATAGGTAAGACGTAATAGACCGACCCCAGATAGTTGGCACACCCGGTATATAATCACGCTTCCTGCAGTTGGTCAATAATTTAATTCTTTTCTACAAACTAAACATTGTCTTTCATTAAACGTGTAACAAAAAATTACGAATAACCTATATGATGTTTTTGTTATCAGACATAAATTTGAAATACCTTAATTTCAATTTAATTTCACATCAACCAAATTTAATCAAGTCCTATCTTTTATGTTATGCCAGCCAGACAATTTTATTTTATATTTTTCTGTCACTGGTATGCGTCTCGCAAAACAATTAGCAATTTTTGTATAAAAATTATATTCTTTTACTAACAACAGCAGCAACAGCAGGTTTTGTTATGGTATTTTTTCAATTTTCTAAACTGTAATAATTGTCGGACGTGTATATAGTAAATAAAATAATTTTTCATATTTCGATTATAAAAGTGAATGAAACAAAAGTGAGAAAAACAACTCTGGGGATTTTCGAAGAAAATCGAAATTGAAATTTACGTTCGACATATAATCGTACTGATAAGCCAGTTTTATGCAACTGCATTCTATATTGGACTTTTATGGAAGTAATCCGAGTTTTATCTTGACTATAAATTACAGTATCAATTGCATTATAATCCAATAACATTTGGTTAACGCACTGATATCAAGTTTTTGTCTGTTATTTATGCCCAACGAATTTGTTACCTGCTGCTATTACAACATTCTCTTATTTCATTTACAGTCATATAAAATGTTATTTGTTAGAACATTTAAGTCAGTTGTTATGTATGTTTATTGCCTAAAATACTTGCTCAGACATTTTTTAAATTTCATACTACCAACAGACGAAATAATAAAAGTGCTAGCCAGTATGTACAAATGTGACGCAATTTACTTTAATAAGCACTGAAGAAAGGAAAAGTTTCACCAAATTTGCAATGAACTGCACGAATACTTTCCTTAATATTTTTATAAAACGTGTTATTAAATGCAATAAAATCCACCACACTTACGTTTTAAAATTTCTTTCCATAAGTTTATACAAGTTTTCAGACAAATGATGGGTTTCTTACCCTTTGGCGTACATTCCGTTCTTTTCCATCTTACTTTTATTTCAACAATTTCTTTTTACAACGTTAATTATATTGTGTGCAAAATAAAGTAAATAAATTCGACTAAACTCATAACGAAGCCTATGGTTTGAGGAAAGCTGGGCAGCAAGAAATGGTGAATGACCCTCAACTTCCAAGGGCACAAAATTATTGAATTTCTTTTTTTTTTTGGTTTTAAAGGACGAAATTTATAAGGAAACATACGAGCCTTTTAAATTAACATAACCGAAATAATCTTATGAAGATATAACGATTATGAAATTATCAGCGTCTGTTTTAATTAATTTCTGGTAATTTTTCTTTGATTACTATAATTTCTAAAATTTATTGATAAATCTTAACTCTTTCAATTTAAATATTATTAGAATACCAGACTTTTGTGTTTAAAATATTTTTTCTTTCATTTGTAAAAGTTTTTCCATTGAAAAAAGAATATTTTAGCGAATAATTCGTTGCTCAATTGTTTTTTTCTGTTAAAACTGTCGTCATCTACGAAAAAAAGTACTACAGATTTGCTAATTAACGGAAATCGTAGCTGTAATAATACCTTTATGTGCTTTCACTTCTTTCAATATCTTCTCCAGCTCTTCCACTACATCCGTACCTTCCTCCACCAACCGCAAGATCTCCATCCAAGATAATATCATTTTTTCATACATTTTTTTATGCTTATTTCATAACACTTCTCCCTCTTCACTATCTCTTCCAACACCAACCGCATGAGCTCTTCTGTCCTATTTTCTTCTATTGTACCATTTTTTCTATTTCTAATTTTTTTCTCCAACCCTGCAATACTTGACTTCTCCCATTTCTCTCCACTATGCTAAATATTCAGTTTAAATACTTTCATTCTTATACTGTAATCTAAGACGGAGTCGAACTTTCTACTTTTTAAACTCCTCTTCCACCCCGTAGACCTCAGATCCAAAAAGTCCCTACGCATGCTTCAAACACTACTCTTTTACGCACTAAATAATTTATGCCCTCGCCTTCTCCATATTTCTGACAATTTTGCTGCCGCAGCTGACGTGTTTTTGCAGGCATACATAACCATACCTAATCATGTTTCCATTTAAATACATTTATCCTTATTTCCTTTTATCAAAAAATTTGGGGAGCTTGGAAAATAGCTCTTTGTTGGAAGTTATTATTCCTAAGGAACTAACACTAACAATTTTATAAATGAGATTGATGAAAACTTGGATAAAAGACTATTGTCACACGCCCAGGTTGTCCCTAAACCATAAAATTTGAGGAAACCAAGGTGCTAACATCAAAACTGACATAGGGAAAATCTACTGATCATAAACACAAATTCAAAACACTGAAAAGGCACATAATTTTAAAATATTAAGAAAACAAACATCTATTAACAAAATCGGTTTTCTGATAGACCTAGAAAGTTTCATAAGAACACTGTCAAGGAAAGGCTAGCTAAGCTGTAACTTGCACGTTAATTAGTGAAAAAGCGAGATAGTTCTTGCCAAAAAATATATTTTCGTGTCGTTTATGGTCTTCGTTGCATTTTAAATAGTTTTTTTTTTGTTTTGATTAAATTGTAACTGTACACATTTTTTACCCCCTAGATTCACCCTGGCACAGTTCCAAAGAAACTTCAAGCAAAAAATACAGGGTATGTCACGACGAGTTTTCGTTAGAAGAATATAGAAAACTAATAGGAGTTAAGTTTTGAAAATTTGCAAATATTAGTTTCGCGATACGCTCTTTCGATTTAAAATAGTTTCAAATTTTTTCTTCTACCGGTTATACCGGAAATGAATATCAACTTCTTTATTTTAAATGGAACACCCCGTTTTTTATGATTGATTCGTATTCCCGAGGTAATTTTAAGGCGAGTTTGTCTAATAAACTTCCCCTCTAAAATTAGCCCTTCACGAAATATTTTAATTTTTGGAAAAAAATTGACAGCTGCAGGCTAATACTCATAACAACATTCCCGAAAAATGAATGTATGCACAAATTTAAAATTTTAGTTAATTATTTTG